>KE372983.1:235086-258184 GCA_000418225.1 Zizania latifolia | reverse complement strand
TATAAGGATTAAATTCCGATAGATTTATTAGTCCCTAATTTGGATAGCGGAGCAAGCTGATTTGAAGTTTTTTCCGGATTGTTTCGAGGGAGGCCCATTAATAGACACGGCTACTCTTTTCATAGTTTGAACCTTCAGCCCACCAGAGAAAGAGAACCATCTAATCTGCAGCAGGCTCGAACTGAGTGGCTTCTCTTTTACATATTTTGCTTGCTAAAAAACCTCGGGAACGGCCTTTTGACGAAAGAAACAAAAGGAGGAGAAAGAATTGGCTAGCAGATGACTGATGCTGCTAAAGCTTTAGCAACCCAATCAAAGATCTTGGGAGAGTAGCTCATACCAGATACTTCAAGTTAGTAAAACTTTAGATATTAGTATATGCCACCGTGTTACATACATAAATTTTCTAAATAAATTTCTTTAGCTTAAGTTAGGATTATATATACATATGAAGGGATGCATAATGTATATAATTAAATTCAATTTCAAATCTGTTAAAATATAATATTTTTAGCTCGTGGGTTTACCAGTTAGACCGTGAACCATTGAGCGCTCGGCTCACTCACCGTTCCGGTTTTTTACTGTTTTTTTTTGCGCATTTCAGCTTATTCTGGTGCTATTCTCCCATGCGAGAATAAAGAATGGATGCGTGTTTCATGTGGTTCAGCTGGCGCTGGTCTCCATCGTACTATTGGACCGGCTCGGTGATTGACAATTTGACGCATTCCACGTGAGAGCGACCCGTGCCCACGGATTTTTCCGATTTTTTTAACAAAGATCTATTTTTATTCGAAATGACATTTTTATATCCTCAGTTCTCGCTGATTTGTGAACTTGTTTCACAAAGACCTGACAGTTTATGCAGCCAAAAAATCGCAAACGAAGAGCTCGATGTGTAATCCGTGCTCAGATTTGGAGTGGACCTCTGGCTGCTCGCCTGCTAGGCTGCTACTCAAACTGGAGTAAGTTTGAGCTAGCAGATCACCAGCCGTTTACCTGTAGCGCGAATCTCAAAGCTTCTCTACTCCCCGACCACCGAGAAAATCGAGCCGACCCTACCTGCCCGCACGTGTCTCACGCCTTATCCCGGCCGTCCGTTCGCCATCGTGGCCTTGTCCGATAGAGGCCGTTGTCTACTTAAAAGCATTAACATTGATTTAACCTTATCTCTGTATTACTCCCTCCGTCCAATTTTAATAATAATATAAACGTTTAACATCGAGACCAAAAATATATCTTCTAACACGTCATCTAAAAATCCAATCAAAAAGAAAGTAGTACTAGTTCTTTTAGCATACATAAAAGATTGTGTTGATCACTTATAGTCGTGTGCGCAAAACTCAAATAATCATAAATAATTTAATAAGTTGATGGACTAATGCACGTATCAAGACTGGACGGAGGAAGTACTTTTCATCTATATATTTATAAAAACACAAAAAATATAATTGAACTATTTATTAATATTATTTTTCATATTAAACTATAATATTTTTTAATTATTAATAATTTAATATTTTAAGGTTGTTTTATTAAATTATTTAGTGGAGAACTGAGAACGGGGTAGTAGGTGGGTGTGGTTCCGCTTTGCGTGGACGGACCAACCTGCCGGCGACTCCACGCACGCGGCCGTGGACGCGCTCCGGCAGTGGATAGATTTCGCCGGCCGCCTCGAATTTTTTGTCGTCGGGGGTCTTTGTATGGGTGGCTAGATCTCGCGCCTCCTGGGAATCTCCGCTTCTCGCGGGATATTTTTTTTCGCTCGCTCCGGTAGTCCAAATCGATCGGGCGGAAAGGTGACTCTTTGATCGAGAGTGAAGCGTGTGAGTCCTTCTGCAAAGATGAGGAGGGGGCCGGCGCGGTGGGCGCTGGTGGCGGCGGCGGCGGTGGTGCTGCTGGCGATGTTGGACGCGGCGGCGGGGAGGTTCGTGGTGGAGAAGAACAGCCTGCGGGTGACGTCGCCGGAGGAGCTCAAGGGAAAGTACGAGTGCGCCATCGGCAACTTCGGGGTGCCGCAGTACGGGGGCACCTTGCACGGCTGGGTCGTGTACCCCAAATCGAACAAGAAGGCCTGCAAGAGCTTCGACGACTTCGACATCTCCTTCAAGTCAACCAGGTCCGGAGGCCGCCCAAAATTCGTCCTCATCGACCGCGGAGGTGACGACGTCTCCTTTTTTTGAGCTCTCGCTCTCATTTAATTCTGCTGCCTGTAGCTTGAAATTTTGCTTGCTCTCCCAAAATTCTGCTGCTTGGTTGGTTTGTGTGGGGAATTTATGCGGGCAATCTTATTTGGTTTTTAAGGCAGATCGTAGCATTAATTATTGGTCAGTTAGCTTCCATCTCGTTCTTGGTGAAGTTTTTATGAGTATTTGCTCTATCTTTTGGCTTTTGCTCCATTGGATGTAGCCTAAGTTTTTATGTTTTGTTTGATGCTACTTGCTTTGTAACCAGACTTCTTGTTTGGTAATTAAGTGAGCTATTGAGCCGTTTTACTTACTAATTTGATTGATCGGTACCATGGTTGCGGATTAGTTTGGATTGTATTTGGGGTGACAAGTCCGCTTTAGACAATTGTTAAGATTCTAAGTAAGAAAGCCATAAGTTTGGTATTTCTAAAGGAGTTATGAAGATTCAGTTCATTTGTATGACAGGGTGCTTGACTGTTTGTTGTTTTGTCATTTTCTTTATCATACTAGTAGTTTGTTATGAGAAATTTGAGAGCCTATCACTAGAGTAAATACATAACTTGTATGTTCCAAAAAGGGAAACATATCAGCTTTGGCTACCCTCAGTTAAGTCACAGTAGTGAAGGTACCGAAACCCTGCTACAGTACATCATCGTGGAAGCTGTTTGCTGAACCTCCTACTCCTAGCATCATACTTGATATGGTTCTAAACTTCTAATCTTGACACACAACTACATAGCAAAAGAAGTTTCAGATCAGTCTGTGTGTAGTGGACAAATAAGTATTTTTTCTCCACGGCATCGACAATAGGACACACAACTACATAGCAAACGAAGTTTCAGATCAGTTGTCTAACTTCACTTTCATAAAAAGTTCCCAGTTACTGTTGGGATAGGAAATCATGTATATGGTGCGAAAGACTTGGATGTCTGGTATCTCACAATTTATTTGTCCTTTCTGAAGAGCTTCGTCTGACACATAAGGTAGAAAATTAAACATATCTCTGCTTGACTCTCATTGGTATTTTGTTTCCCTGATTATCTAACCATATGGCATTTCAATCATGATTGAAAAAAACATATTCCATTTTTATAGCTCATTGAATTTTCTGATGCAGACTGCTATTTCACAACAAAGGCGTGGAGTGCACAAAATGCTGGGGCAGCAGCAGTTCTTGTTGTGGATGACAAGGTGGAGCCTTTAATCACAATGGATAACCCAGAAGATGCTGGCACAGAGCACCTTGAAAACATCACTATTCCCTCTGTGCTTATAACAAAGAAATTGGGTGATGACCTTAAGAAATCTGCTGAAAATGGTGATATGGTTAGCGTCCTTCTGGACTGGAGGGAATCTCTTCCACACCCTGATGAGCGTGTAGAGTATGAATTCTGGACAAACAGCAATGATGAATGTGGTCCGAAATGTGATATGCAAATGGACTTTGTGAAGAGCTTTAGAGGAACTGCACAAATTCTTGAGAAGAAGGGTTACACCCAGTTCACTCCACATTATATTACGTGGTATTGCCCTGAAGCTTTTGTTGTGAGCAAGCAATGCAAATCACAGTGTATCAACCATGGGAGGTATTGTGCGCCTGACCCAGAGCAGGATTTCAGCCAGGGATACGATGGAAAGGATGTTGTGGTTCAAAATCTACATCAAATTTGTGTATTCAAGGTTGCTAATGAGAGTGGGAAGCCATGGCTGTGGTGGGATTATGTGCATGACTTCTCAATTAGGTGCCCAATGAAGGACAAGAAATACACACGGGAATGTGCTATTGATGTTATTAAGTCACTTGGTAGGTCTAATTGGCACATTAAATCAATATTTGTTTGTTTTATTTTTGCGTAAGTAATTAGCTATGAACCAGCTGCCTAGTAAACTTATTATGGGGCTTTCTCATCTTCTATTTTCTTACAGGGTTGGATGATGAGAAGATAAACAAGTGCGTTGGAGATCCTGAAGCTGATGAGGAAAATCCAATTCTGAAGGCAGAACAAGATGCCCAAGTATGACAATATTGATTATCTTAAGTAGTGTTCTGTGCTTACATATTTTCATCAAATTATCGCCTTATTCTATACCATACTCAACTCTACTTTTCTATTATATAGATTGGTCAAGGTAAACGAGGAGATGTCACAATACTGCCAACCCTTGTGATCAACAACAGGCAATACCGAGGTCTGTCTATTGTTTTGTAGCACTTCTTTTTGGTTGCTATGTTGTTTGTACTAAGTTCAGTTTTCTCTCCAGGTAAGTTGGACAAATCTGCTGTGCTAAAGGCAGTCTGTGCAGGATTTGAGGAGACAACTGAGCCTGCTATTTGTTTGAGCGAAGGTTTATAGCTAACTTTTTTATTATTGTACTGCATATATGTTTTCCTATATCTTATGTGATAACTCATTTACTCATCTTTTTCCTTGTATTTGTTTCATGTAGATGTTCAAACAAATGAGTGTTTGGACAACAATGGAGGTTGCTGGGAAGACAGGGATAATAATGTTACTGCATGCAAGGTACAGTGTTAATGCCACATATATTTTTAGTAGCTTGTCTCGTTTCTCTACTGTTATCTTGCCAAATAGCTCTAATTTGATAAAATATGAAAAATGTAGGATACCTTCCGTGGTCGTGTTTGTGAGTGCCCTGTTGTGAAAGGCGTAAAGTTTGTTGGTGATGGATACACCAATTGTGAAGGTGCTCTTTGAATTTACTTATAGAGTCGACTTGTCTATGCTTGTTTCTGCAACAGTCTTTCTGATTAATTACAGTTTTGCTGCTGTTTAGGCCTTAATATGTAGTTCTATACTTTTGTGCAGCAGTATCTTATTATCATATTTATATTAGTTGTTAGTAACAACTTGGTTTGCCATTGTCAGCTTCCGGCATTGGTAAGTGTGAAATCAACAATGGAGGATGCTGGAAACAAACTAAAAACGGCAAGACTATATCTGCTTGCTCAGTAAGTATACTTTTACCTCAGAGTTGTTAATCTGGGATTCACAGTTCTTTAAAGTTTGATAAACTCATGAAAAATTATGCAGAATGAAGTATCTGAAGGCTGCAAATGTCCTCCAGGTTTCAGCGGTGATGGCGTAAAAAGTTGTGAAGGTATTTTAACCATGAATGCAACATTAACTAAAGGAGCATAAATTGGATTTCGATTCTTAAATTTGGGTTAGCACTCTATGTAATTAAGATAACAATGGTTGGACTGGTTATGCTTGAACAGATACTCTTTCAGTTGAGTTCTTCTCTCAAAATTTCACATACTAAGCATTAAGGCATACTATAATGATTCCAAAATTTGAGAACTCGGGGACTCATGGATTTTCATTTGTAAATACAATTAATCTACCTGTTTTCAGATATTGATGAATGCAAAGAGAAGAGTGTCTGTCAGTGCAAGGGCTGCAGCTGTGAGAATACATGGGGGAGTTATGAGTGCAGCTGTGGTGATAGCAATATGTTATACATGAGAGAGCATGACACTTGTCTCAGTGAGTGCTCCAACCTTAACTTTCAACAGCTATTCACTTCTATTATTTTTTTCTTGCAAGCGTCATTAGCCAAACTTGTTTGGCCAGCTAGGCATATTCGTGGGGTTATGTTGAGCAAAATACTTTCTTCTGTTTGAGATGGTCGATCTTATACATCATATTGAAAGATGGATTAGCTATTGATCTGTTAGTTTCTGAAAACACTTATATAGGCAGTGATTGTATTTTGTGTGTATGTTGGTAGCCAAGGATCTCTTATCCTGTTTTGGATGGTGTAGCACATACCGGCTTATGTGATAGAATTTCTACCCTATGTTTGCTAGACCATTTTTCAGTCTTTTTTATGGAGTTTGGATTTCCCCATCTCCTTTTTTTCTTTTCCATTTTAGTTCTAAAACTTTTTGGCTATGTGCCCATTGGTAGAGGCCGGAGATGTAAACCATTTCCATTATCTAAAAAAGTGTGTATGTTGGAGGTGGGGGTGCTCCACCTTATACCATGCTCTAAGGTGTTTGGATTTAGGGATATGATAGACCAGATGAGGATAGTTAGGATAGAGAATTAGAAGGGCTGGGGAATAAGTAGGGCTAGAATCAGTCATCGATCCTTTTTGAAAGATTTGTGGACACTTTTCCTCTGACGCCACCATAATTTTGCACTCCACTTCCTCTGTTACCTGCCTGATCTCAGATGACAATGTTACCTGTGGATATTCTATTAATCTAAAGATGTCTTGAACAAGTATAAAAGTGTGCCACAATTTGTTACACTTTATTGCATACTATACCTAGTCTAATGCTGCTTCTAAACGCTATGCAGGTAAGGAGGCTACTTCCGCTGTTGGCTGGAGCTTTCTGTGGGTTATTTTCTTTGGACTTGTTCTTGCCGGTGTTGGAGCATATGCGGTGTATAAATACAGGCTACGGGTAAAACATCTAGACACGCTTCATTTCATCAACTTTATTTTCATGTGGTCACATGTGGGTGCTTGCACCGTTTGTTTAGATAACAACCACGCATTATTAAGTTGCTAATTGATTCAACCTGTGTCATGATGCCTCATCAGAGCTACATGGATTCGGAGATTCGCGCTATCATGGCCCAGTACATGCCTTTGGATAACCAAGAAGCACCAAACCAACGTCATGCTGTCGCGCATGCTGAGGATATTTGAAACGGGACTACTTTCCCAGGGCAACATTTCGTCTACAGTTCTATACTGAACCACTGATGCACCGGTGACCATCGAATTTACAGAGGTCAACTCGGCGCAAAAGATACTGTTGTGTGAGAGAAGATTAGCCGTATACTGCCATGTATAACTCTAAAATACACATGTTCGAAGACCGTCACCGTTCTGTAAAACTTGTTGAACAGCGTAGGCAAACACTGTCACACAGTTTAGCCCTTGTTCAGACTCAGCTGCTCCTGCTGTATACATGCCGATGTCGTGTAAATACTTGCTGTTCAGAGTAGAGAATTCCTCCTGCCCTCGCCTTAATAAAAGCTCGAGTCTTGAAGGGGTCTACGAGACTATAAGAAATGCTTGTAAGACTGAAGAATCTTGTGCCTGTGTGATGACTCATCACTCTGCTGTTCTTTTTAACATCTGAGCAATCAGAAATTCAGAATCGCCATCCCTATGACTGTATCTGCATCGCCAAGGTTACGAAGTACGATGAGCTATTGAGCTACAAGCTCAGGCAACTGTGAGAAAAAAGAATTCCCTTGCCTTCCCAAGAGAAAGCCATGAAAAGGAGCACGGTGAGTGAAACAGTGCGACTGTAGGGCAGGGCTGTTTGCGTTGCACGCAGCAGCACGCAGGTGCTCCAAAAGGGGAGAAAAGAAACGAGAGGTGGCCTCGACCACGACCAGCAAAAGGAGGGCGCCGGCTGTGCTTGTGCAGCCTTTCCACAGAGCAGAGCAAAAAAGCACGGGCACTTGGCCTCGACAGAGCATCATATCGTCTCGACCGCGTGAGATTCGTTTCGTTCTTTTGAGGGAGAGGGGCGAGCCGCTCGATCGACTATTCGACTCATCCCCTGTGCTGTGCTGTGCTCCTCCTCCTCTCGATAATAACGCCCCGCTTTGAGATTAGCACGCACGGCTGCCATGGCTAGCTACTGGCTCTGGCACTGTTGTGTACTTGTGTTGAAGAATCAACCCTGATACGATACTATTACAGATGTCAGATGGGGTCATTTTGCAAGCTATATATAGCTGTACTTCCTCAGTTTAATACAATTTCATAATGTATTAAAAATTGTTTGATTTTTAAGTTAATTTTCTATAATTTTAATTATTTTTATAGAAAATTTTAACAACAACTATAACATATAACATAAAATTGGTTTTATTGAATGCTTAACAGTATATTCATTTGATGTTATATGTATTAATTTATTTAAAAAAAACTAATTTTAAAAATCAAATAATTTACAATATAAAACCGAGATATAGACATTAGACAGTAACTTGAAGAGGATTATTCAGGGACGCTCAGCTCTCATAGCTCTGTACGTCTATCAGCCAAAGTCCAAACTGGCATTTTGCACTGCTTTGTCAATTGTCACAGCGCGTAGCTAGGATGAATGCTCGTGATATTCGTATTCTCGCGTGTCGGAATGTGCCCGAAACCATTCGGCGACAGCGTGGCCACACACCAAACGGCCAA
Organism: Zizania latifolia; assembly: GCA_000418225.1. Taxonomy (NCBI): domain Eukaryota; kingdom Viridiplantae; phylum Streptophyta; class Magnoliopsida; order Poales; family Poaceae; genus Zizania; species Zizania latifolia. The sequence continues at coordinate 249,815 of KE372983.1, read as the reverse complement.
AGCCTCCCGTCCAAATTTCTTTCCCCTCTTGAGACTCGAGAGCGCCTCTGGCCTCTGCTTCTGAATTCTCTGGTCTGTTTCTAGATTTAGACTAACTACAAAGGAATGCTCAAACATATCAAGCTCGGTTGCTGTTAACCACACTCGCCACGTGGTGCTTCTGAATTGATGTCTGATAGATAGATCGTTTGATCCTCCTCTGCTCGTTTAATTGCCATGGCCCTCATCGTCAGACGTCATCGTGGTGGAGCTCGGTCGCCATCGTCGTCAGTTGCAGTTTGCAGGGGTTACAGGGGCTTACAGTCGCGGCCGGGGCCGCTAGCTACGGTCGCGGCCGGAGCAGCCGGAGTGAACGCGTATTGATGGCGACAGTAGCAACGCTGCTGCACCTTCTGTCCGGCGGACTGCAAATCGGCCGGCCGTCTTAACTGCGGGCGGAGCCGGGCGACCCGCCGGCCATCAACTCCTCCGATCCCGGAGGCGAGCAGCCAGGCATCTGCGAGTAGGATTTTTTTACGAGAATCCGGCGTAAAACGGGACCGATTTCCGCGTGAAAAATTCACGGCGGGTCATGTGTGCGTGCAGGAAGCAGTAATGCTAATGCAAAGTACGTGACGCAGCCGGAGTCCACACACCCCCACGCCCTGCTATACGGACTTTTTATAAAACCGTGCTAACCGTTGCATTACGGTGGTTTTCAACTATAAAATCTGTCCTGGTAACGTACGAGTTGTACAACCGTAGAGGGAGGTGTAAAAGACAATTAAATCCCCGATGCTCTCAATTTAGGACAAGTAACCTGTATACTTTTGTAGATATAATTTAATTGAGTTGATCAGTCATATATTGATACTCTCTTAAATCCGTTTTGTCTTTTTACAGTTTTACAGTTTAGTAGCCCTCGAAATTTTATAGAAATTTTATGTTGAATATCTATCGTCAGCCACTGATTTATAAAAAACAATTTGATAATCGTAAAAATAAACCAACAACAATTATAACGGTAAGTAACCACAATAACCGGCACTGTGGCCACCACCGTTAACCTAGTCAGTCCTCAGAAGCACCGCTGCACCGGGTCCGCGGTGTCTGGTCCGGCCGGTCCACCGCGCCTCGAACGCCGAGCGGCCCCCGCCGCGGACTCCGAGGAGGAACTAACCGACGCTCGGGCGGTCCATGATGCACCCGGCCCACGCACCAAGCCCGGAAAACGCAGCGCTTTTCCCAGGCTCATCTGGGCCCTCCGTTTAGCGCTGTGCCCGCTCACGGCCGTCCGATCGCCCTGTCGTCCTGCCTCGGAGCAGCTTTTTTGTTTTTTTGTTTCTTTGAGTCTTTTCTCTTCTTGCCCACCATTGCAACCTTCATTTCGGCCTCCCCTTTTCTCTCTCACTCCCTCCCTCCCTCCCCCTCCTGCAATGGCGTTCTCCGGTGGGGCGGCGGCGACGTAGTAGACGGTACACCCTTGCTCGGCAACTTCTTGCCCCAGCTGGTGCTAGTAATAGGCATTAGTGGTCCTTGGAATGACCGTTTCTACAATTCTAGGTCTCTTAATCACTCGCATTTTTGGTCTCTCCTCGTCTTTGATGTGCAGGAGAGAAGGAGGCGCCGAGTGAATCGTACGTGGAGGCCAATCTTCTGAAGATTCAAGCGAAGCTCGTCTCCGGGACGTCTTCTTGCGGCGTTTCTTGGAGCATTTTGGCCCGCAAGCGGCCGTGCGGATCCGACTTCCGACTTCCGAGGAGAAAAGCTCTTGCCTTGCTTTGCTGCTCGCCCGCATTTGGGCTCCAAGTCGCTGCAATGCGGTCTCTCGTGCTGCTGGTTGGCCTGGCCTGCCTCGTCTTCGTGGCGGAGGCCAAGGGCGCCGGCGCGGGCTCTGCGGCGGCGCTGGACGACGACGTGCTGGGGCTGATCGTGTTCAAGGCCGACGTGGTGGACCCGGAGGGGCGGCTCGTGACGTGGAACGAGGACGATGAGCGTCCCTGCGCGTGGGCCGGGGTCACCTGTGACCCGCTCACTGGCCGCGTCTCGGGTCTCTCCCTCGCCGGCTTCAGCCTCTCCGGAAAGGTCGGCCGCGGCCTCCTCCGCCTCGAGTCGCTCCAGTCCCTCTCGCTCTCCCGCAACAACCTCTCCGGCGACCTCCCCGCCGACCTCGGCCGCCTCCCGTACCTCGAATCGCTGGACGTCAGCTCCAACGCCTTCTCGAGCGCCATCCCGGAGGGCTTCTTCGGCCACTGCCGCTCCCTCCGCGACGTCTCCCTGGCCAATAACGCATTCTCCGGCGGCGTCCCGCGCGACGTCGGCGGGTGCGCCACGCTCGCGTCGCTGAACTTGTCCTCCAACCGCCTGGCCGGGGCGCTACCGAGCGACATCTGGTCGCTGAACGCCCTGCGCACGCTGGACCTGTCCGGCAACTCCATTACCGGTGACTTGCCGGTCGGCGTCAGCAGGATGTTCAACCTGCGGGAGCTGAACCTGAGGAGCAACCGCCTCACAGGCAGCCTCCCCGACGACATTGGGGACTGCCCGCTGCTGAGGTCAGTGGACCTCGGGTCCAACAAGCTTTCCGGCAACTTGCCGGAGTCTCTGCGGAGGCTCTCCATTTGCACTTACCTTGACTTGAGCTCAAATGTGCTCACTGGGAATGTCCCAACGTGGGTTGGAGAAATGGCGAGCTTGGAGATGCTGGATTTGTCTGGGAACAAGTTTTCTGGGGAGATTCCGGGGTCGATTGGCGGGTTGATGTCACTGAGGGAGTTGAGGCTGTCGGGAAATGGATTCACTGGTGACTTGCCTGAGTCAATTGGTGGATGCAAGAACCTAGTTCATGTTGATGTGAGCTGGAATTCTCTGACGGGTGCCTTGCCTGCCTGGGTCTTTGCGTCCGGCGTGCAATGGGTGTCGGTGTCCGACAACACCTTGAGTGGAGAGGTACCGGTGCCTGTGAATGCATCTTCAATGGTTCGAGGCGTGGACCTGTCAAGCAATGCGTTTTCAGGGCAAATCCCATTGGAAATCTCACAGCTGTTGACCTTGCAGTCGCTGAACATGTCTTGGAACTCACTGTCTGGGAGTATTCCGGCGAGCATTCTGCAGATAAAGTCACTTGAGGTGCTTGATTTGACTGCGAACAGGCTCAATGGGAGCATTCCAGTTATTATCGGAGAAGAGTCGTTGAGAGAGTTGAGGCTGGGGAAGAATTCCCTAACTGGAGAAATTCCAGCACAGATTGGCAATTGCTCTGCCCTTGCATCATTGTAAGTTTAAGCAGCTGACACCTCTCACTGATTCAATTCAACAGCTTTGCGAGCATTTTGAATTGTTCAAACTATTTTTACCTTAATTGTCTAACACTACACGGCCCTGATTTTTGCCTGATTGATGTCTGCAGGGATCTTTCACACAACAACCTAACAGGAGCAATTCCAGCAACATTAGCCAACCTCGCCAATCTAGAAACTGCTGATTTTTCCCAGAATAAGCTCACTGGTGGTCTACCAAAGCAGCTCTCTGACCTACCACATCTTGTACGCTTTAACATTTCACATAATCTGCTCTCTGGGGATCTCCCTCCTGGGAGCTTTTTTGATACTATCCCCCTCTCATCAGTGTCTGGCAACCCTGGTCTTTGTGGTGCAAAGCTAAACTCTTCTTGTTCGGGTGTGCTACCAAAACCAATTGTGCTGAACCCAAACTCTTCTTTGGATCCTCTATCACAGACCGAGCCTACACCAAATGGCCTCCGCCATAAGAAAACTATACTGAGCATCTCAGCCCTTGTCGCAATTGGTGCTGCTGTTCTCATTACTGTTGGTGTCATAACCATTACTGTTCTCAACCTTCGAGTGCGCACTCCAGGCTCACATTCTGCTGCTGAGCTAGAACTCTCAGATGGGTATCTCAGCCAGTCCCCGACAACTGATGTCAACACAGGAAAGCTTGTCATGTTTGGAGGAGGCAATCCAGAATTCAGTGCCAGTACTCACGCTCTCCTGAACAAGGACTGTGAGCTTGGTCGTGGTGGGTTTGGCACTGTCTACAAGACTACTCTACGAGATGGCCAACCCATTGCCATAAAAAAGCTGACTGTGTCAAGCTTGGTTAAATCTCAAGATGAGTTTGAGAGAGAAGTGAAGATGTTAGGCAAGCTACGCCACCGCAACCTTGTTGCACTGAAGGGCTATTATTGGACGCCTTCACTTCAGCTTCTTATATATGAGTTTGTTTCTGGGGGTAACTTACATAAACAACTGCATGAATCATCCACTGCGAATTGCCTTCCATGGAAAGAAAGATTTGATATAATTCTTGGTATTGCAAAAAGCCTGGCCCATCTCCACCGGCATGACATTATCCACTACAATCTGAAGTCGAGCAACATTCTGCTTGATGGATCAGGCGAAGCCAAGGTGGGGGACTATGGATTGGCAAAGCTTCTGCCAATGTTGGATAGGTATGTTTTAAGCAGCAAGGTCCAGAGTGCACTTGGTTACATGGCACCAGAGTTTGCATGCAGGACTGTGAAGATCACGGAAAAATGTGATGTGTATGGATTTGGAGTTCTTATCCTTGAGGTCCTGACAGGGAGAACTCCTGTGGAGTACATGGAAGATGATGTTATTGTTCTGTGTGATGTGGTACGGGCTGCTTTGGATGAAGGGAAGGTGGAAGAGTGCGTCGATGAGAGGCTCTGCGGAAAATTTCCACTGGAGGAGGCTGTTCCTATCATGAAACTTGGTTTAGTGTGCACTTCTCAGGTTCCTTCTAATAGGCCAGACATGATGGAGGTGGTGAACATATTGGAGCTGATCAGATGCCCCCAGGATAGCCCTGAAACTGAATTAGGTTAAGCTTTATCTGCTTTGGTCACCTTTTTGGCTGGTTTTCTTGTTTCATTTTGAGATCCTTCTTTGCTTGGCAACTGACTAAATGATGAGAGATGAAGGAGATCCTATCTAGTGTGCTTAGATAGTAGGACTGTAGGAGCGAAGTGTCTTGGTGGTCTTTTGATAGTTAAGGAATTATTATGTAATGCATGCAATAGTCTCATGGCCTAGAGCTGTTGATGTGTTTGACTCTGATCCTCATCAGTATGGTGTCTGTTGTGGATCCTCTCACATCAATTATATATGCATGGGTCTTCTTTAAGAAACATTGATGTTATTTCATGTAATTCTGGCGACTTGTTTGCACGCTCATGTGATGCAACTTCTGTGCCTATATTGACATATTGTTTTGGAAGCTTACACCACATTCTGCTCCTTCGCTCCTGAACCACCTAGGGGCGCCCAAGTGAGAAAGTTTGCTGTTTGTTTGTTCATCTACCTGACTATGCTTGCAATCATGCAGACAAATCAGAACGGGTTGATACGGATTGACCCCACCCTAATTAATTATCGATGTGGATAAACTATAAAGAAATGAGGGTGTTTACATTGTCCATTTGTCCCCTCTCTGATGTACTTCTGCCTTCCTCATGTTGCTGCATGAGTATCTTTGTTTTAATATCTCCTTCCCCAGGAGGGAGGAGAGGCATTTGCCCTGTAAAACCATGGTGCAGCACCTGTCTGCAATGAAACTAGTTGAGAAGCTAGCAGGGAGCCAAAGTTTGTTTGCTCAAGCCGAGTGAACTCTTGGACTAAGCTAGCAGCATAACACTATGATAAGAGCAATGCTTATGCTCACAGAATGATGTTGCAGTCTGGTACTCTGGTCATCCTCATGCTGTCATCGCAATGCACAGTTATTTTCCAACTCTTCTACAGTTGGGAGTTTTCAGAGGGATTGGTATATGCATCTGATCTGGTACCCCTCTGTGAGCATAGCATTATATCGTGTGGAGCCTAATTAATAACGACATGGATTAGTATCACGCCTAGAGCTGGCATTTCACGCCGTGTGCATAAACAAACAACGAAGTACCTGAAAATGCAGGAAGAAACCATACATTATAATGATTCGGTTGGCACTGCATCTGGAGCTGTTCTGCCGCGAGCAGAATCTTCTTGTTTATAGGTCCCCACAACACAAACTACTCTGTGTACATTACCATATGGAGTTTTTAACCAAGCACATGCGGATTATGTGCTTTTTTGACCGTCAAATCATCCGCACGCTGCGTAGTTCACTTCTCTTCCTAGTATACTATTCTGTCCATCTCTTTGGAGCTTGGCTAACTTCCTTCCTGTCGTGCAGTTTGTCTACGAAGCGTACGCCTGTTACTGCTTGGAAGCATACTGTCTACTGTCTCGCATTGGCATTCTCAGCTTCCCGTTTCACTCGCCGCTTTGTCCAAGCATCAGCCAGCAAAAGAGCACAAGCCTAGTAGAGAGAGACTTTGGCTAGCTGATTGGCCCGTGACCTGAACTCCTGAAGACTTGTGAACTCTGAAACACAAGATGCTAGCAAGAGCACAGTGCACAGGAGCAGCTCTGGCAGGCAAACTTTTCAATCGAAAAACACAGGGCGGGAAGCAGCAGCAGCAGCAGATTGCCATTTGCCAAAACACCTCGTGGAATAGCTTTTTGACCGTCCCTTTGCACTTTGCAGTGCTGCTTCCGTGAAGAGAAAAGGAGAGAATCCAAAGTGGTGAAGGGTGATGAACTGATGATGGTTCAGGGCGGCGTCGGTGTTCGGTTTTTTACTTTTGCAACGTAGTTTGTCTGGCTGTCATGTCCAAGTGTCCAGTAGCAGAGGTGAGGTGGGCACCGTATAGGCCAGCCAAATCAATATGATATAATTTTGGCATGAAACTAGTCTACTTAATTTTTGTAAAGTAAAAATTGTTTGACAGCTAGTTTTTGACACGAAAGAGCATAACTAGTTAAGTCAGATCCTACGTACAAAATCTTTCATGCATGGTATAAACAACTTATTTACATCCATAGCTGACTTAATGAGGGAGGGAATAAATATTGTATCGATTCAGCCGTTGGATTTCCGCGGATGGTTGGATCGACGATGACATAGCTGCACTGTAGCTGATCCTGACCCTACTCTGTCTGATAAATTAACCAACGGCTTAACTGAGCTGCAGCAGATAGTGAGCAGTGAGCCAGTGACACCTACAAAACGAGCAGCACGGGCGTGCGCTGGCTGCTGGGCCTGTTGGAAATTTCTCGCCTGTACATGAAGCTGGGCTGTCCGTTTGTCCTGTCTTCCCAGCCTCAGGATTCTCGCCGTCTCGGCCTTTCTCGTTTTATTTTTACCAGAGACGCAGATCGGAGAGTTGGGAACAGTAACGTACTAACGTGCGGCAGTCACGCGGCACACTGTAGTACTCACTGCTTAGTAGCAGTTAACAAAATCACTTGTCCGACAATAACTCAGTGGTTTTCGAATAAACCGTCGGCTAGCAAATATAATCAGACTGTACGGAGTAGTACGGAGTACCCGTAGCAGAATTAACAAAATCACAGTTATCGATAATAATTATGGTTACCACTAAACTAGACTGATAATAGCTAATAACCGATCAGCTAGAGGTTTGGATCAGTTGTTACCACTAAAACAGATCGATAACAATTATCTTGTCACAATCACCGGCTGGCTAGTGGTTTGGGCCGACAGTTAGTACTAATCAGTTCGATTACTGTTAAACTAGTTCGGTGATAGCTATCTGGTTAGAGCCAATAACTGGTTGGCTGATGATTTAGACTAGTGATTGATGGTAACTTGCTACTAAACTATACCGATAACAACTATTTAATTGTTACCAATAAAAATACTAAATCACCTACGGTTTGGTTAACTCTTAACTCTAACCCACCGCATCGACAGGAGGAGCAAAGTTAGGAGAGAAGATTGGCGTTTGGAATTTGGAAGGTGCGCGGTGGACCAAAAAGGACGCGTGCTGCATGATTGCAGAGTAGGCGATCAAAAGCAGGGTGTTTGGGCGTAGGCTGGAACAAAAATTCTCTTGTTGGAATGGGGGTCCCGTGCTTAAACCTGGGCTTTTCGAGTGGAGCAGTGGAGGACGCCCATTGCCAAGGAGCAGCAATAATACACTGTGCCATAGATGCAGCTTTGGCGACGAAAGCGAGCAAACATGACCAGTATAATACACCTGGTAGAGACGAACCCTCCGTGGTTCTTATACTCGGTGTTGTTTTGCAGCATGTTTAACCAAATGGTCCCGTTTAATTCACACAATAAGATACAATTATATTACATCTTAGAGTGGTCTGAGTTCGGACTTAATATTGTATAGCGAGGCTTGTGTGCTAGGGTTCCTATAATCTTTTTTCTAGCATGTTTGAGCAAATTGCACCTTATGGTTTAATTCGCACTCACATGAAATTATATCAAGACTTAGAGCGGTCTAAGCTCAAATGATATGGTACAGCGAGACCTGTATGACTATGGTTATTAGACTCGCTTTTTCAGAGCAAACCACACTTATGGTTTAATTCATAATAAGATATAATTATATTAGAGTGTTATGAGCTTACACTTAATATGTTCTACCGAGTGGAGGCTTGTATGGCTAGCGTTCTTGTACTCGGTATTGTTTCGCAGCCCCGATAGCTCAATTCGCACACATGACAGGGCTTTGGGCCTGTATAGACAAGTGGTGGGCAGCCCAGCCATTTGCCTTCTCAAAGGTGCAACGGCCCATAGTCCAAAATACAAAGGGTCCGGTCGCGGAGTTGCAGCCCAGCCCATGTAAGGCTTGGGCCTCGCACCGGAGAGAAGCTGCTTCTTCCTGCCGCGTCGCGAGAGAGAGGAGATGAGAGCCTCCGCCTCTCGTCCTCTCGTCTCCAAACCCCATCCGTCTCTTCCTCCCTCCCAGCTGCCCGCTCTCGTGTGCGTGCGCCCATGGCGTCCCTCTGCCACTCCTCCTTCCCGCTCTCCCCGCCGTCCTCCTGCCATGGGGGCGTGCTCCACTTTGCCCCTCGAGCCGCAGCCCCCTTCGCGTGCCACTGTAGGCCACCGGCGGCCCGGGACGACCATGACGGGGCAATGCTGCAGGCGCTCCAGTCCAACGGAAACGGAAGCCTCTACGGAGCGCGAGCGCGAGCGCCTATGGAGCAGGTGGTTGATCCGGGGGGCGAGGAGGTGGTGGGCGGCGGCGGCGGGAGGCGGAGCTCGCGGCTCCGGGCGCGGGACTGCGCGAAGCGGATCATGGGACTCCCCGTCGAGGAGCTGGTCAAGGTGCTCGACATCCTGCAGCTGGACGACGATGCGCTCACCGTCTCCGACTACAACGACATCCTCTCCGCGCTCGCCAGGGCCGGGGACCACGACTCGGCGGTCGCGCTCTTCCGGGCGCTCCAGCCCAACGGCGTCTCGCCCGACGCCGATTCCTTCGCCACCGTCGTGCAGTGCCTCTGTAGGAAGGGCGCGCCTGACGAGGCCAAGGAGACGCTCGACGAGATGGTGGCGCGGGGTTTCCGCCCCACCATCGCCACCTTCTCTGCCGTCGTGGGCTGCCTCTGCAAGCGTGGCCGCGTCACTAAGGCCATGGAGGTGTTCGGCACCATGCGCGCCGTCGGCTGCGAGCCCACCATTCGCACCTACAACAGCCTCATCAGCGGGCTCTGCTACGTTGGCCGCCTCGAGGAGGCGCTGGACCTCCTCAACAAGCTCAAGGAGTCGCCCAAGCAGACGCCGGACATCTACACGTTCACCATTGTCCTCGATGGCTTCTGCAAGGTCGGGCGGACGGAGGAGGCCACGGCCCTCTTCCATGACGCCATCGCGAATGGCCTCTCGCCGACGATATTCACCTACAACGCCCTGCTCAATGGTCACTGCAAGGAGGGGAATCCGCTCAAGGCGTACAGCCTACTCATGGAGATGTGCGGCAACGGTGCGTGCCTGCCGGACAAGATCAGCTTCAGCATCGTGCTGCAGGCCCTGCTGCGTGCGGGCGAGACCTCCGCGGCGTGGCAGACGTACAAGCGGATGGAGCGCACCGGATTCGAGGCGGACGCCCGCGCGCTGGACACGCTCACCCGGGGCTTGTGCCGGCAGTGCGCGGCGGACATCGCGGCCCTCGCCGACGCGAAGGAGGTGTTCGGCAAGGTGGTGGCGGCCGGGCACGAGCCGGTGTCCTACACCTACTGCCTGATGGCGCAGGCGCTGGCGCGCGGCGGCGAGGTGGACGCGGCTATGGCTCTCCTGAATGAGATGGTGCGCAAGAGGTACGCACTGCGGAAGCGCGCCTACACCGACGTGGTGCGCGCGCTGTGCGAGCGAGGCAGGGCGCGCGACGCGCTGCGGGTACTGGCGCTGGTGATCGCGAGGGACTTCGTGCCCGGCCGGAACGCGTTCGACGCGCTGCTCGGCGAGCTCAGCCGGCAGGGGAGGTGGCCCGACGCGATGGCCGTGTACGCAGCCGCAGTGAAGCGCGGCGTCCTCGTCTCCCTGAAGCGGCATAGCAAAGAGGCCTTGCTGGTGCAGCAACCGCAGCCGCAGCAGCAAGACGAGACGCGGGAATCGTAAGCGCAATTGAGGGTTCCCCATTGAACGATCAAGCTGCAGAATTCACGCATTTTTTGGATCTTTCTGCCTTCGGAAGCTCGTAGCCTGCACCGATCCGTTGTCTTCGCGGAGAAGGGCATGCCATTGTTGCGAAATCATGGCATACGATTATGCGGCAAATTCTGGTGGCATTCGGATGGAAGATAGCGAAAACGCAATCAATTTCTGCACGAATCGCTTCGAATTCTACCGACATCCGGAGGCAAACGTTAATCAGTCATTCGGCGGTGCGAGCAGCAGCTTGCTTGCGCCTTGTAAGTAGATGGATACAAATTTGGAGTGGATTACGATTCTTTACGCTGGTTTTGATGTTCGCAGCTACATTTGCTCGTGCCATACCCGAAATGCTCAGCTCTGCTAAGAACATCAATGAGCTTATTGAGCTAGGATATACTCACTCTGATTGCTTATATAAAAGCACGGAATTGAAGGGAGTATGATGTATGATCTTATTCTTGTATCGACGCCTAAATATGCGAGCATCTTTATTTATCAACACGACGTCTAAACAACATGAAGAAACACGATGCGCACATGCACTAGACGATCACACACGCACAGTTACAAAAAGTTTGGAACACAGAACAAAAGGCTAGCGGCATACTTAAGCACAGATTGATGGATAGATCAAGTGCTTAATTAATCTGCAAGCCGAGCGAGCTTAGTTAATTAATTCCTCCTCAGCCACCTGCTTAATAACCCACGGCTCATTCTGCCTCCCCTTCTGCTCGGGCTCCTGCCACTTCTTCTCCGGCAGCGACGGCAGTATCACCGCCTCCTTCTGCGACAGCACCACCTTCCTGGTATACTTCTCGGGGACGCCGAGCGCGGCGGCGAGCTCCGGACCGAGTATGGCGCGGAGCACCGAGGTGGCGCCGGCCAGGAACTGCGGCCTGTTCCGCCGCGCCGACGTCGTGAACCCGAAGAACACGAACGGCCCTTCGCGCGCCGCCACCTGGCAGAACGGGAAGAAGCGAGGGATCCAGAACACGTCGCCGGCCCGCACCGTCGCGCTCATGGCCAGCGACCCGTTCGGGAAGACGACCTGGATGACGCCCTCCCCGCTGAGCACGACGCCGTACTCAGTCGCCCTCGGGTTCACGTGCGGCGCCATCATGGAGCCCTGCAGAATGCATCATCGATTAAACCGCAACTCGCCGCAAAAGTCGCAGATTTTAAGGAGCAAAAAAAATTGCATGGACGCGTACAGCGGTGAGGTTGACGAGGTAGACGCCGATGTCGGAGTGGTCAAGGGGCTCGTAGGCGTGCTTGTCGACGGCGAGGCTCCATCCGTAGGTGTTCCGGAAGCCGGGATCGTGCTCGAAGATGTTGTACGGCTCCGGCGCGCGCACCGTCTTGTCCTTCCCCTTCTTGTTAAGCTCCGCGGCCACGGCGTTGGTTGCCCCGCCGCCGATTCCGAGGAGCCGGCCCATCAGCTTCCTCCAAGACCACGTCGACGGCACGTCCGCGAACTCCTCCTCCTCCTTCTCCTCGCCTCTCCCCACTGGCCTCCACCGCCCGGCCGCTTCACCGCGCCGCGCTCCCTTGTATCCCACGCCCACGCCGCGCTGGCCTCCCTGTTCGCGACGCTCCTCGCCGCCGGCGCTCACGGGCTCCGAGGTGTAGTACACGATGGGCCCCCGGGTTTCCGGCAGTAAGGTTGTCGCCAACTCGTCGTAAGTGGTCTAGCACACGAGACATCAACCAACCCAAAATCAATCATGCATACGAACAGTTCGGGGTTAATCCATTAATTCCCGTATGTCGTCTGCGCCGCTCGGTGGAAAATTTTCAGTATGGCTCACATTGAACGCAGTAACGAGCGTCTTGGGGTTGAAGCCGGCGAGCACCGACGTCGGGCGCCCAACGCCACCGAGGAAGAAGGCCTGCGTCGCATCATAGTTCATCAGCACATATAGCTGTAGGATCGACATGCAGAGTAAAAGTGTATATACAACGAACACGGTCAATGGTGTTAACGCAGGCATGATCTGATTTGTGATCGACCTGATAAGGGCTGAATCCGATGCTATCTGAGGCGTCGATGCTGCAGATGATCTTGAGCCTCTGGCCCTTGCCGGAGTTGACCATGTAGAAGGTCGAGCCGGCGTCGATGTGGAGGACGTCGCCCATCTTGAGCTTCTTCTCCACGAGCTCGTCCTTGTGGATCCACCCGACCTTCACCTCCCCTGCTCAAAATCGATCTCTGTGAGTGCAAATCAAGCTCGTGCGACTGGATTCTGTACGAAGTACGAACTGGCAAGATCGGAGCGGTATATATGTGTGTTTGTACCTTGCTGCACGAAGAGGATGAGGTTGGAGTCGACGTACTGTGGCACGAACAGCGTCTTGGGCTCCATGGAGATGAAGCCGATGTGCATGAGCCCCTCCCGGCTCCCGGACGCCCACGGGTCCGGCGAGACGGCCGCCGGCGGCCACGGATGACCGCGCACGACATGGACGCGGCCGCCCTCCGACTCCACAACCTTCTCCACCCTGTCCAGCAGGAACAGCCCCTTCCCTGCTGGGCTGGGTTTCGGGCCAGGTTCATCTCCGCCGCCGCCCTTCCCCTCCTCCTCCGGCCGCCACTCTCCCTCTCTCTCCTCGTCCCACTCCTTCCCGCCGTACCGCGCCGCCGCCGAGCACGGCGACAGGAGGAGAAGCAGCACGAGCACCGGCGTCACCGTCGCTGCCGCAATGCGACCCATCGATCGATTCGGTCTCTAGCTAGCTACTTTCCTCGAGCTCTATCTCCCGCTAGCTTGCTCGTTGCTCGATCCTCTTGTCCGTGATGAGCGTGACGAGGCGGGACGAAGGCTTAAAGAGGCGACGGGTGGCGCGGCAGCGCGTCGCACGTGTCGGCGTGCATGGCGCGCGCCATGCGCTCCACGTAGCGCGCGCATGCATCGGCGAGGCGAGGGAGACGCCAGGCAGCGTGGTTGTTGGCGCGAGGCCTAGGCGGCGGCAGCGCTGCGTGCTGGGCCTGGGCGCCTGCGTGCCCTGAATTTTCTGCATTTTTTCTGTCGAGGCTGAGGATTTTATACGTCGGTGTACACTACGTACGTACAAAAAACAAAAGGCGGGGCTCATGTATTTGCATCGGTTTTGTCGGCAACGCCAATGTGCTACGTCTTTTGTACGCTTTTCCTCTTGAAAGGAAATACCGTACACGCTATTTTCCCCCTCTCTCGTGGCAACTGCACATTTCAGAATTCTGAAGTAAAAAGAGTCCAAGACTGCATTATTAAAGGCCTTGTGCACGGAAGACGGTGGATATCGTGCAGGCAGCGTTAGTTTTGGTTGTGTGAAGTGTGTTTGCGACGCTGAAGCGAGATCATGTGGCACGCGCGAAGACTGCGTGGCGTAGAAGATCACGGCGGCCGAATAGACACGGACTTATGTAGGCCTAGCTCAGTCGCCCAGTGCTCAGCTAAAATAAACAGGTCGTGCCGGCCCATGGGCCCAAGTACTCATATACTACTGATGGGCTTATTGATGCTACTGGATGGCTGTTAGGCTTACCACTGGTGTTAGGTTTTTTCTCTCGAAAACTTGTCACAAACATTTAAATATTAGGTACATAAGCAAATAATTATGTCTACTACTTTCTTGTAACTGTTTTACCTGATTGACATAGTTTTTTCTTTATTATAACCATGAACACCTATATCTCTCCCATACCCCTCCTAACAGAGCAATTTTCTCATATAAATAGCTATCGGGTACCTATTTAACATGCTCCTGATCCTCTTCCAACCCAATCATCCATCTTTTAGCGAATGGGTTAGATCAAGTCTACCCTCTGAACGTCATTGCACAAACTGTGTAGTTTTAGCGCAACACAAGTGCATGACCATCCGGTGGAATGGTGGATAGCCGGGGCAACGGCAAAAACTGTGGACATCCACGCGGCAGCGGCGCAGACGGACGAGACAGTTAGACTCGCGCGCGCGCCAAGCGCTTGGCCACCCGCCGCGCCGAAAGGAGGCGAGGCAGGCGGACTCGTCTGCACTTCACTCGCGTGGGCGATCACATGCTGCCCATCCTCCTCCTCCTAGATCCCCCACCCCACCACCTCATCATAAAGGCCAACCAAACACCAAAGCAGCTCAGGCACGGCAGCGCCGTTGGCGGCGGCGGCATCAGCACCAGCACCAGCGGCAGTCTCCTCCTTCTCCTTTCCCCGGGCCGAGCACTGGTGCACGCGCGCGACCGGGGAGCGGGGAGGGGAGGAAGGGAGGGAGGCG
>KE372983.1:200037-217482 GCA_000418225.1 Zizania latifolia | reverse complement strand
AAGTTCTCGAGCTTGTACATGGAGACATCTGTGGGCCCATCACACCGACCACGCCGAGCGGGAATCGCTACTTCCTGCTGCTGGTCGATGACAAGAGCCGCTTCATGTGGCTGTGTCTCTTGGCCAGAAAAGACCAAGCACCTTAGGCCATCATGCAATTCCAGGCGGCAGTTGAAGTGGAGTCCGGGCGCAAGCTGAGAGCGTTGCGCACGGACCGTGGCGGTGAGTTCACCTCAGTGGAGTTCGGCGAATACTGCGCCGATCAGGGGGTACGACGCCAACTTACTGCCCCTTACTCTCCGCAGTAGAATGGAGTCGTCGAGCGGCAGAATCAGACCGTCGTTGAAATGGCTCGAAGCATGATGAAGGCCAAGAACCTGCCTAGAAAGTTCTAGGGGGAGGCGGTGTCCACCGTCGTTTTCATCCTCAACCAGTCACCGACCAAGAGTGTTGATGGGATGACTCCTTATGAAGCATGGTGTGGAAAGAAACCAACGGTGAGTTACTTTCACACGTTTGGCGGCGTGGCTCATGTGAAGAACGTTAAGCCACACATCCAGAAGCTTGAAGATAGGAGCACGCCAATGGTGTTTGTCGGCTATGAAGCCGACTCAAAGACGTACCGGGTGTACAATCCGGTCACCAACCGCTTGCACGTCTCGAGGGACATCGTCTTCGACGAGCAAGCCCAGTGGGACTGGGAATCGGAGTAGCTCGAAGGTACACCGTCAAGTGTTGACCCTTTCACTGTGGAATTTTCCACGGTTGTTGTGACAGAGACACGGGGAGATGCACATCCAGCCACACAAGCTTCAGCAAGAGCTTTACCAAGCACTCCAGAACTGGCAGGAACACCGGCGACAGTGGCCGTTGAGTTTTCCACACCGCCGACTGACGCCGAAGACGTTCTTGATGCCGATTATGAAGATGATGAGTCGATCCGCTTTCGCATGTTGGACAACATTCTCGGACCAGCACCTGTGCCCCCCTTGGCGTGACGAGAGCTCCTCTCTGAGTCCGAAGATCTCCTGCTCACTTCGGCTAAGGAGCTGGCCTCGTTCATAGAAGTAGAGCAAAATCAGTCCTAGAGGCGGGCGATGCTGGAGGAGATGGAGTCGATCGAGAGTAATCACACGTGAGAGCTAATTGATCCTCCTGCAAATTGCCGCCCGATCGGACTCAAGTGGGTCTACAAGGTGAAGCGGGACGAACATGGCAACATCATTCGGCACAAGGCGCATCTTGTGGCCAAAGGGTACGTGCAGCGGCCGGGCATCGACTTCGAGGTGTTCGCGCCAGTCGCTCGCATGGACTCTGTGCGGCTACTACTTGCAGTGGCGGCAACAGAGGATTGGGAGGTCCATCATATGGACGTGAAGACGGCGTTTCTCAACGGTGAGTTATCCGAGCTGGTCTATGTTGCGCAGCCACCAGGTTTCGAGTGCGACGGGGAAGAACACAAAGTACTCCGGTTGAAGAAAGCCTTGTATGGGTTGCGCCAGGCGCCCCGTGCATGGAACTTGAAGCTGGATAAAAGCCTCCATCGACTTGGGTTTGAGCGGAGTCCCTCGGATCATGCTATGTATGCATGTGGCCACGGCAACTCCCAACTTCTCGTGGGAGTGTACGTGGACGATCTAATCATCACTGGTGCAGGCACAGAAGAGATATGCAAGTTCAAGGTAGAGATGCACAGCTTATTCAAGATGAGTGACCTTGGACTGCTAAGCTATTATCTTGGGATTGAAGTTAAGTAGACTGCGGACTGCATCACTGTTTGCCAGGCGGCCTATGCGAAAAAGATCTTGGAGAACAGTGGCATGGCTGGCTGCAATCCAAGTCAAGTGCCGATGGAGGCATGACTTAAATTGACCAAGAAAAGCAATAGTCCATCAGTGGATGCAACCATATACCGAAGCATCGTTGGCAGCTTAAGGTATTTGACACACACATGCCCTGACATTTGCTATGCCGTTGGGTATGTGAGTCATTTCATGGAGGATCCAAGGGAAGAACACCATGCAGCGGTAAAACACTTGCTGCGTTATATTGCCGGGACACTCAATTTTGGGTGCAAATTCAAGAAACGGCCCAAAGAACCAGCAAGGCTTCATGGGTTTAGTGATAGCGACATGGCGGGAGATGTTGATGATCGCAAGAGCACTAAGGGGTGATGTTCTTCTTTGGTTCAAGCCCAATCACTTGCAGTCGTAGAAACAAAGAGTGGTGGCTCTTTCTTCGTGCGAGGCTGAGTATATTGCCGCAGCCACTGCAGCATGTCAGGGAGTTTGGCTCGCACGCTTGCTGAGTGACATCGTTAGCGGCAAGCCGAAGCCCGTGGAGTTGAAGGTTGACAACAAGTCCGCCATATCCTTGTGCAAGAATCCCGTTTATCATGATCGAAGTAAGCACATTGATACTCGGTATCACTACATTCGGGAGTGCATTGAGGGCGGAAAGATTGTGATTGAATTCACTACCTTAGCCGAGCAGCTGGCGGATCTGCTCACCAAGCCTCTTCCACGCGTCAAATTCTTAGAGCTTCGAGTAAGAGTTGGCGTTGAGCAGATTTCAAAGATGCAGGATTAGGGGGGTGATTTGTTACCTAATTAATCCTGCGCTCTAATCTAATTAGAGTCAGAGTCGGTTTCAGTTTGTAACAGCTGGAGAAGGCTTAGAATAAGCCCAAGGCTGAGAGTCCTAATGAGTCAAATTAGGAATAGTCTTTCTATAATGAGTACTAGGGAAATTATAGGTCTCTAGCTATTTTTGCTAGCTGGACAACAGTCCTTGTTTGAGTAGGAATAGGATTGGGGTCTGCCATGTCCTAGTAGGTTTAGGAGTCTGGTCAAACAGGGGGTGGTTTCTCCCCTATATATATATGTACCAGCACTTCAATGGAAAAACAAGATCTGTTAGCCAAGACAAACAATTGTTTTCTGTCTTCTACTTCTTGCGATTTAGGGTTTTAGAGCTGACATGGAAAATCGCCGATTCGCTAGACCGCGGTCCGCGGCACGGTGGAGAGGCTGTCAGGCCGAGAGGGAGGATTGGAGGAGGGCACTAGGGCTGGACTCCGGAGGGCGGCGGCGCTGGCACAGTCCGGCGCTAGAAGGCTAGATCTAGAGGCAGACTGGCACAGTGAAGGACTGGAGAGGGTTCCCAGGTCTCGTGCGGCTAGAAGGTCTGGAAGGGGTGGCGGTTGTGCGGCTGGAAGATCTGGAAGGGGAGGTGGCTGTGTGGCTGTGCGGCTGTTAGGTCTATTTTGCTGCTAGGGTTTGTTCAGTCTTGGGCTGGGCTGGGCGGCTGGGCCAAATTTTCTATCAGATCAGTGGACAACAAGTCGGCCACCATCAAGTTGGTCGACTAATCGTGATTAGTCGCGACTAGTCGGCCGATCAGAAAGTTGATCGCTCTAGTCGCATCGAAGTAGCTGATCGCTCAAAATTTACCGATAATGCCAACTGATTGTGATTAGTCGGCCGACTTGTAATCACTGTTCTGAAATCTGAAGTGATCCTACATGCTAGTATGTTATACGCTATAGCGGCAGTAGTGCTCCACTACAGCTCTGCAACTGTTGAGATAAAACTACTGCATTCACAGAATGGCATTATTTCAGTGCTGTAGTGCCAGCACTGGCAAACCATGCTATAAACAATGCTTTGGATAGTTGTTAAGCTTTTGCCTATTTTTGGCCCACAAGCGGCATTTCTTTGTTTCTTATGATGTCTTACATTTTCTATTTCTTCTCATATCCAGATTTTTTTTATGATGACCTTGGAATTTCAAAGTTTGGCGAAAACCAGTAATATATCAATAATATTGACTTGTTGAATTTGCTTATGTAGTATGACAGTTACTTGTCCAAACATGGTGGTTCCTCCAATGCGTTTACTGAAACTGAGTACACATGCTACCATTTTGAGGTCAAGCGGGAATATCTTAAGGGAGCACTGGACAGGTAGAAAAAATATGTTATTTTTCATTATAATGTTTTCTTTTATACCATAATTTTGAATTAAAATTTATATGTGTTGTGGTTTCATTTTATTCTTAGATTTTCTCAGTTCTTTGTATCACCTCTTGTTAAGGCGGACGCTATGGACCGTGAGATATTGGCAGTAGACTCAGGTATGGTCAATCTTGTCCCTGCTAGGCACTGCTATATCTTTCTCTCTCTGAACGATACATATTATAACTTCTTCCATTTCAACAATTATATTGCACTAGAGTTCAACCAAGTTCTGCAAAGCGATAACTGCCGTCTTTACCAACTTCAGTCCCATACCTGTTCACAGGGGCACCCTTTGAATAGATTTACCTGGGGTATGTTTGTCATCTGGCTCATTTTCATGTAGTGTTACCAGTTCAACTGTATTGGGACTGAACTTTAGAGTATGTCTTCAGGAAACAAGAAAAGTTTGGTTGAGGCAATGGGCAGTGGAATTAATCTAAGAGAAGAGGTTTTAAAGATGTACATGAATAACTATCATGGAGGGATGATGAAGCTAGTAATAATTGGAGGAGGTGAGGTTCTTTACTTCTTTTAATTTTATGGCGACTATGAATCATATCCATGAGTTAATTTTGTCTCTTTAACTACTCAATGCATTTATCATTCATTTGTTTCAGAACCCCTTGACATTCTAGAAGGCTGGACCGTGGAACTATTCAGTAAGGTTAAAGCTGGTCCTCTGTTGGATATGAGTCCAAAGACTGATACACCCTTTTGGAAGTCTGGTAAACTTCATAGGTTAGAGGCTGTTAAAGATGTTCACAGTCTTTGCTTGTCATGGACACTTCCTTGTCTGCACAAGGAATACATGAAGAAACCAGAAGATTACTTGGCACATCTCCTTGGTCATGGTAAATAGTTCCCACACACCTTTGTCTTGTGACTTTTACTCCTCCATGTGGATGCTGCAGCTTAGAGGGTTGAATACTAAGCATGTAATTGAATTCCATCTGATACATTTAGTTCTCCTTTTGTAGTATCTTAAGCTGCTTAGTATTAGCACTTCTTCCACTCTAAAATCAAATAGTACCAGTTCTTCCCTATATGTTCGAATTCTGATTCCCAACCATAAATTGTTTGTTTGATATGATTGTAACAATCGCCCATCGGATTATCTGGTTGGAATATATATTGTTGTGAGTTCCATTCTGTGCTTCGGCAGTTATGATATGCATGATGATTTGTTAACTTATCCTTCTATTCTTGTTCTATGTTATCTTAATTTTGTATGGCTCTGGTAAATTCCGTGCCTTTTCAGCATACTAGTTCTTTGGGACCAAACCTTTTTGCATTGTAAACTTAAGTTGTAAGAAAAGTAATTTATTCTGAATAAACTATAATATCGAGTTTCATAGTTCAATGTGGATTACACAGATCAACAGACGGCTAACCTTCCTGTACTGCCATAGTGCCATTTAGCAATTGACCATTTTGTTTTTATTTCAGAGGGGAAGGGAAGCTTGCTTTGTTTTCTAAAAGCTAAAAGTTGGGCAAGCTCATTGAGTGCTGGTGTTGGCACTGGTGGAACACAACGCTCCTCATATGCTTACATCTTTGAAATGTCTATCCACCTTACTGATTCAGGACTGAAAAATGTATGCATGTTCATATAATATTTACTTTTGTATGCATATTTGGAATGGATGGAATTACTTTTCTTTTAATTTCAAAGCATTTTAGGTGATTTGTGAACTATTTTATGCCAAGTTTAAATACAAAACTGCAACAAGAGATCTGCTAAGGAATGTTTGATGCATTTTTATTTTGACTTAACTTTCTGCTACCAGTTTGGCTGCTAAATACTGTCAAGACTATGATTTTTTAGGGAAGTGTGCCTATTTCCTGTTTTTTCGTCAAACCTTTGTTCACCTGTAGAACTGATAGAACTATTACTTGCCAGAAACACTGTTATCAGGTGGATTAGTCTAGGGCTTAAAAATGGTTATGTTTGAAATGCAACATTCCTTGGTGTATTTTTCCTATCTTATGTGGTATGAAGTGGAATGCTAGATCTGTATTTCGAGACAACGTTGTGATGAGACCAGCTTATAATATATTGTCTTACATGGAATGCTTTTGCAGCTTTATGAGGTCATTAGTGCTGTATACCAATATATAAAGTTGCAGACCAGCAGACCAGCTTGTAATATATTGTCTTACATGGAATGCTTTTGCAGCTTTACAAGGTCATTAGTGCTGTGTACCAATATATAAACTTGCTTAAGCAGTCTGAGCCGCAAGAATGGATATTCAAGGAACTTCAGGACATTGGGTACATGGAGTTTAGGTTTGCAGAAGAGCAACCTCCAGATGATTATGCTGTAGATCTTGCAGGTTATTTTTAGCTTCTCCTTTTGTTATTTTTCTCTTTTAGCTTATGGGATTGGTATGGGGTTTACGGATTCTTCTCTTTGCAGAAAATATGCTATATTATTCCGAGAAGCACATCATTTCTGGAGAATATATTTATGAGGGATGGGAACCAGAGCTGGTGAAGCATATTTTGAGCTTCTTCCATCCAGACAACATGAGAGTTGATGTACTTAGTAAATCATTTGATAAACAGTCCCAAGGTAATCATTCAGTGGCACTGCTTTTCCATTGTGCTTTTTGTGTGGTTGATGAATAGTTATCCAAATTCAATCTCATGAACAGTGGACTCATGCAATTATCCAAGTTATTGTAGTTTTTCTGATTCACCATATTGTTATATATTGAAAACATTTGATTTCTTTTGTTGTACCATGACTCTTATTCACAATATTGATATTGTACTGGTCAAATAAGATATTGGGGTTACTACTTTGAGATTTATGTTTATTTCATGTGTCATGGATTTAAAAGGAGAATTATGAGACAAAATTGCAGTTTGTTTCTTCATGATATTGCATTTCTAATCCAGTATATTGCATGCAGCTATTCAATGTGAGCCATGGTTTGGTGCACAGTACATTGAGGAGGATATTCCATCATCTTTCATTGAAAGTTGGCGAAATCCTGCACAAATAGATGAGGCTTTTCATTTACCACGAAAGAATGAATTTATTCCAGGGGACTTTAATCTGCGAAATTCTATCATACCTAAATCTCCAAGTGATGATAATCCTCGATGTATTGTGGATGAACCATTCATAAAACTCTGGTACAAGATGGACATGACATTTAATGTTCCTCGCGCCAACACATACTTTTTGATTTCTGTCAAGGATGGTTGCATCTGTCTTGAAAACTCTGTACTGACAGATCTGTTTGTAAACCTTCTTAAAGATGAGCTGAATGAGATCATCTATCAGGTGGGTATTGTAGAATTTGTTACATCATTTTTATGCTTGCAGTAGAAATCTGGTGTGGAGTGCCAATTTAGTTGCATGGTGTTAAGTTTCTGGAACTGCCTTAGTTATTCTTTACAATTGATTTATGACTTCCTCAGGCATATGTGGCTAAACTGGAGACTTCAATGTCTGTTGTTGGTAGCAACCTCGAGTTAAAGCTTTACGGTTACAATGACAAGTTGCCCATCCTGCTGTCTAGCATCTTGGCTGCCTCTCAATCCTTCTCTCCTAAGTCAGATAGGTTTGAGGTAATACACTGAAATATAACTGGTATGATGTAAAGAAAAATTTCTAATGCTTTTTGGGAAGCCTTAGTTGTTTTCTGCATCTTTTTTATTTGATCTTCTGCAAAAACAGTGGAGGAAATATTTTTAATGATAATTTTGTAATTGTTGACATAAATGGATTAGGAGAATGAGCACATTGAACAACGTAGCGTAGGCATATGATTTGGTTACCCAGATGGTATAGCAGGTTTTGGTATTCATGTTAGTTGAGACATTTCTCTTTTGCAGCTAATGTTTCATCCAAAAATGGTTATAACGGCTGAAATAATATGACTTCAGACATGTTTCTTGTACTTAGCGCTGTGTCACCATCACTTTCTACTAGGAGAGATGATTTTGCAAATGGAAGGTTTTTCCATTTCTAGGAGCACACTGCTCCTCCATGACCAGTATGAGATAGAGTGAGGGAGTTGTTTCCAGTTTTAGCAAACTGCTGCAATTTGTTTCTTTGCCCAGGTCATCAAGGAGGACTTGGAAAGAGCTTACAAAAATACGAATATGAAGCCTATGGCCCATTCAACCTACTTGAGGTTACAAGTCCTACGTAAAGTTTTCTGGGACATCAATGAAAAATTAGAAGTTCTTATGACGTTAACTTTTTCTGATCTGGTGGCATTTGTACCAAAGCTTCTTTCACAGGTATCCATTGCCGCATTGATTTCCTGTGCGATTTTTTTCTCCAATACTTAACTACCTTTCGTACATAATAGCATATGCTTTTCAAATACGGAAGATATCTGTTGATAGTATGATTCTGATGAATGGAAAATGGGATTATCTGTCATGTCATGTGATTTTGTTTGTATACCATATAACTTACTATCTGTTTGCACACATGCAGTTGCACATCGAGGGCCTCTGTCATGGTAACCTATCAGAAGATGAAGCAAGGAATATATCAAAAATATTCCAAAACACACTGTCAGCTCAGACACTGCCAGATGAGGCAAGGCACAGAGAAAGTGTTATTTGCATTCCTAATGGTACAAATATTCTTAGAAGTGTCCGTGTGAAGAATGAACTTGAAGAGAATTCTGTGGTTGAGGTGGGGTTATATTCTGGTGATCTGTTGATTACTGTATATAAAAGCTCTGCATTTTTACATGTCTTCTACAGATGCATTTGAAATTTTCATTTATATACTAGCATTATCCCAATTTTGAAGCCTTCTACTGTAGTAGACCCTGTTTATGCAATTTGCCTGCTATGCATAATGCAATCACCTGGTATAATTCTGCCACTGCATGAACTGGGAGTCTGTTGCCTCATGGGCTGCATTGCTTGTCAGGTTTATTTCCCAGTTGAGCAAGACATTGGAAAGGATGCAACAAGACTCAGAGCTATTACAGATCTTTTCAGCAGCATCATTGAAGAACCTTGTTTTGATCAACTGAGGTATAGATATTGTGCTTGTTGTTTGAATAAGTATGAACATAATGCTATCTTACACCACAACACAATATTATGAATGCCATTTTCAGCACATATCTACTCATTTTTTTATATGCGCAAATCTAAATATTACAAAGTTATTGGTCAAAGTTAAAAAAATATGAACTGCACAAAACCTAGGATATCATTTTTTGACTAGGGGGGTATAGAGTTTAGTCTGGTCAGGGGTTATCTATATTCTGCAAGGGCCTTGTTTATTGATTTTCTTGGTGTTCCAATAACAGAACGAAGGAGCAGCTTGGCTATACTGTGGATTCTAGCCCACGGATGACTTACCGTGTGCTGGCTTATTGTTTTCGAGTTATGTCCTCCAAGTATAGTCCTGTTTACCTACAAAGTCGGATTGATAACTTCATTGATGGTCTATCTACTTTGTTGGTATGCCTCTATCATATTTTAAGTTTTCAACTTTCACATGTATGTTTCAGTTCTCAGTTATATTATACCATTCTGTGCTGTTCTTTTTGAACCTTAGTGTTACTATTGTTGATGTGATCAGAGAACTCTAAAGAAATACCTTAATTCTTAACCTTACAAATTTCTTCAAATTATTTAAGGTTTTCCTTCATCTCTTCATATTTGGATTCCAAGACAAGAAAGGGGGTGTTTGGTTGGAGGGGATTATTCTTGACATATATTTTTGTTTTAATGCAAATTTAGAAAGAAGTCCTAAGGATTTGTATCTAATCCTCCCAATCCAAAAGATAGCATAAGGTCGCTGTGAAATTTTAATATCTTTTGTTATGTCAAATTATCCATTAATCCGTGCGCCTGTAGGATGGGCTGGATGAAGAAACTTTTGAGCATCACAGGAGTGGGTTAATAGCTGATAAACTGGAAAAGGATCCTTCTCTTAGCTATCAAACTGGTGATTATTGGTCACAGATTGTTGACAAAAGGTATTATTCATTCCAAACTACAACTATTGATCATTTCAGAACTTGTGTGCATACTTTTTATCATCATTAATTAATGATTTTTCACTTTAAAGTTTCTGTGTAATGATGTTTGGAAAGAAGTACTATACATGAAATCTAGGAGCAAGCTTTGAAAGCTGACAACTTAACCGGACAGTCCATGCTGATTGCAATCCCCCGTGGGCGAGTACAACTGTGGATCTTATAAATTTTGGTCTCTTGGAATACAAAACTAAGTCCATGTATCCTCTTGTTTTTAAAAATAAAACCTTGCCAATATATTAAACTGACTTGTTTCTTCTGGTGTTTTGAACTTCTTTAATGATGTCATGCATATGGCTTGGACAACATTCAATGTAACGCTTGTAAAATGTGATTCTTCATATATATATAGATATTCTATACAGCGCTAGACGGGCTGTTTATTATTTAGCGCGAGAAGATCAAACCCACGTCAACCACCACCGCTCCACCATCCATCGTACTATATGCAGTGTAATTTTTTTACTACCAATCTAATAATTTTACCATCAATCTAATATACGAAGTGTAATTTTTTTACTACCAATCTAATTTTTTTACTATATGCAGTGTAATTTTTTTACTACCAATCTAATAATTTTACCATCAATCTAATATACGAAGTGTAATTTATATGGGTTGTAAATCTTTTACTACATTCGATCTGTTTTTTACTATATGCAGTATAATTTTTTTACTATCAATCTAATAATTTTACCATCAATCTAATATGCGAAGTGTAATTTATATGGGTTGTAAATCTTTTACTATCTTCGATCTGTTTCTGTATTATATGCAGTGTAATTTTTTTACTACCAATCTAATAATTTCACCACTAATCTAATATGCGAAGTGTAATTTTATATGGGTTGTAAATCTTTTATTACATTCGGTCTGTTTCTGTACTATATACAGTGTAATTTTTTTACTACCAATCTAATATGCGAAGTGCAATTTTGTATTTGTTGTAAATCTTTTACCACCTTTGGTCAGTTTCTCTAATGGTTCGTTTGTGTGGTAAAAGATTTACAATCCATATAAATTACACTTCGCATATTAGATTGATGGTAAAATTATTAGATTGGTAGTAAAAAAATTACACTGCATATAGTACGGTGGATGGTGGAGCGGTGCGGTGGTTGACGTGGGTTTGACCTCCTCGCGCTGAATAATAAACAGCGCGTCGCGCGCTGTTTAGCGCTACCGCATATATATATACATATATATATACATATACATATACATATACATATATACATCCTCAAAAGGGGGCTATCTTTTCTCTTTGGACTTAGAGTTCACTAATGCTTTATGTTTCCTTGGTCCTTTGTTTATGTAATGTATGCAATTTCATGCTTTGTGTAAATCTATTTGTAGGTATATGTTTGATATATCAAAACTGGAAGCTGAAGAGCTAAAGACAGTACGGAAGGAGGATGTAATCAGTTGGTTCAATACCTACATTAGACCATCATCTCCCAAGTGCAGACGATTAGCAATCCATGTGTACGGTTGCAACTCGGACATTGCTGAGGCTGCTAAGCTACAAGAGCAGTCATGGGTTTCAATTGATGATGTCAAATCCTTAAAAATATCATATCAATTTTATTCGAGCCTCTGTTGAGGGAAGGGCATTATTAATTAGGTATAATCTCACAAAAAAAATCATCATCTCCAAATGTTGGATGGCCAGCAATCCATCTGTATGGTTGCCGATATTTCTGGGACTGCCAAGCTGTGAAAGCAGTCATGGACTGTAATTGATGACGTCCAAGGATCCAATCCTTGAAAGGCACGTTCTTTATTTTTCGCCGGACCGTTCAAGGATGCCGGTGGAAGGCACCTTCTTTATACCTAAGATCCAGTGCCATGCCAAGCACTTCATTCAGTTGGTCCGCAGTTTGTAAACTGATAGCTTTCATTCAGTGCCAACAGATAAAGAACAATTTTTTGATGGAAAGGTGCCGTATAGTGTCTGTAGGTGCATTTTGAAAAAATGTGGCTCTTTTTTCCTTACGCCAGAAGATGTCTCGTTGTTATTTGTTCTATTCTTTTCGATGTATACAAGAGATGAAATTGTTACTCAGTTTCGATTATGGAAGACAGTTCTATATCGTCGATCCATCCTTTTTGAGTTTCAGTCACCTCATTGGTTATATTCAGACGTTCACCTGTTCTTCCAGATTTTACCTTGTTCACGTCAAGGACATGTGTTTTCCCTAATAAATGCAACTCAACCATGACTCCATGAGTTGAGCTGTTCTCTCCAAGTACAGTACTATATACAAGGATGGTATTCAAAATTCGCCTGTGGTGGACCGCCGGAATGGCCGCCGCCGCCGTGATGCTTCTTCCGTTCGCGTTCGCCGAATACTGAGCAGTTTCAACCAAGAGTTCGCGGATACTGATCAGTTTTAAAACAGCTTCAGGATATTAATACAATACAATAGATTGTGAATCTAATTATCCAAATTTTATACTGTATAATCGGCGCGTGAAAAAACTTAATCGGGCCGGGTAACAGAGCGAACGGGACGAGACTATACGTGAAGGCAACCGGTCAAGCATGGTGCTGTCAGCTGTGCCCCTTGCCGTACGTACCATCAGAATCTCATCAACGTAGTCACGTTTTACTGTTTCGTAGTCAAAATAGATCTACGCGCCATGGTAGAATGGCAGGATTTATTTGGCAGAATTCTAAATTAGAAAAATATATTTATTTATTACAACATATTAATCTACTCCAGTCTTAAAAAATTAAAATTTCAGTAGCATTTGGTTCGACTCTGTTTCTATCGAACCAGAATTCATGAGCTATAGCCCTCTACTAAACAGGCATACGGTATGTGATTATATCCAACATATTTTAAACAGTTATGAAATTCAACATTACAAACATGACCTTTGATATGAAGAGAACCCTACTCCCTTCACACCTGTAAAAAAAAGGAGATAAGAGCATTGGAACTGTTGCAGATTTGCAATCATGTATACAACATGCAACTGGGACAAGGCCATGGTCAGAAGAGGAACTGCAGGTTTTGAAATAATAATTGTATGTTAGTTACTTTTATCTTATCCCAGCTATATTCAAGTAGATATCTCAATTTCTGGCTCTATTGTGTCATGTTGCATGGCTACCTCCCCAATCATAAGACTGAAACGAGCAGTGACTGCCGGCTTGTCACCCACGTGCAACGAACATGCACGGTCCGTCTCCTATGTCCATCGATCTAGCTAGACTTGGCTCCATCTCCATTAAGAAAACAAATGTACTTTTCGGTCAAAACCTAGGTTCACGCTATCACGGTAACTGGTTACTAGTACCGGTCCGGACAAATCTCGGTATACCAACCGGTTCAATTTGAAATCAAATATAAATTTTAAAATTGTGAAACTTTCTAAAAAAATCCCTATAAAAACATGATGATTTATGTTGATTTTTCATTAATTAACAAATTGGGGAATAGTTAAGAGCATAACAAGATTGATAAAAAATACAAAAAATGAGCCAACCCAATAGCCTACCATTGCCAGTTTTATTGGTTTTTCATAAAAATGATATCACTAAATTTATGACGACGTAAAATTTAATTCATCCAAAAACAATAAATGTCATGCCAATTTTTTATCGTTGTATCACAAATTTTGTTTACATTTCTACATTTTTCTAGAAATTTTTCTATATTTTCTATTTTTTTTCATGAATTTTCTACATTTTATATGATTTTTCCATTTTCCATGTTTTTAATAAAATGGTTTGTTTTCGACTCAAACCGATAGTTTACCGCACTTAAACAACCATTGCTAGCGTGCCGTTCAGTTATCGTTCCAAACTTTCGATTTATTCATATAAAATTTTTGAATTTATAATTTTGATTTTGAAATTTAGTAAGTTTACTGCGGTTAAAGACCGGTAACAACAGTAACAGGCCGTCCAGCCAACTCTAGTAACCTGTCACCCACGGCCCACGTACCGAACATATTTAACATTGTAATTTACTCATGTACATAGAGATAAAAGACACAATGTTACTATTGTTCTCTTGTGATCAGAGAATTCAATGAATTGAATGATCTCTCCTACCGTATCGGTTCAAGCAAGAAGAGACGAACTGATGAGCATTCTCTTGTGGAATTTTTTTATGAAGGTCCCCAGTCACATGCCAATATGCCATGGAGGCAATCAAGAGATGTATCTTAAACATTGTTTGGTAGGACTACAATTCTTATTTAGTAGAGCTAGTGTCAAATCAAACACTACAATTTTTTGTTAACAGGCTAAGCTGACAGATCTGCTAAAAACTACACAAAAATGATAGAGATATCTTTCTCTAGCTTCATAATTATAAATTTATGTCAGATTTAGAGCTTTGCCAAATATATTCCGTTATCCCAACCTAACCAGATCCCAGTTTCCTCTTTGCAAAAGAAAAAAAAAGATTCCTAGTTTCCTACCGACACGGCGGTGATGGTGATGTTTTCTCCGTATGTGCATGCATGTATGCAGATACAAATATACAATGCAGAGGTAATAACGTCAGTAGACAGAGTACAACAAATGCTCATGGTGTTGCAACTTACAAGGAAAATGAAACGGCAGAATATATGGTGTTGTTGTCACAAGCTAAGCTCGATCGATATGTTTAATTTAGTGTACGATGCAATGCAGCATTACTTTTATTTCAACCAAACTCCAAATTAACGCCAGGGTCCGAAGCCTCTGCAAATGCAGGGTGGTCGACAGCTGCTTTCATCCCTGTGTCTCAGACCGAAAGCCATCTTCTCTGAAAAGGCTTGTCTAGCTAGCCGCGCACAGTTTAGTAAACTGTCGGTGAGGTTGAGATGAAGCATGTTATCCGCCTAAACTGGGTATAATATCTTTGTTTTCAAATAGATGATATTTTAAATATCAACATAGTTTGTAAGTCATATGTCTTTACACTATTTTTTCTATTTAAATGTTTGTAAAATTATTAAAAATATAGCTATATAAAAGTATTTGTCATGACAAATTTGACGGTGCCATTTTCATGTGTCAAATCATAATATTTTTTAAATTTATTAATGATTCAAAATTTTAAGGTTTAACTGCCCACATTCTAAAATAACGGAATGAAGATACTATATTATATTTGAATTCAAAAGTTCTCAACTTTTAATCCATGTGGCCTGACGATGCAGGGCCTGCTAAATCAAAAGCTCAGCACCTCCAATGTGGTTAACGCTGGGCGTACAGCCACGGGTTTCCCACAATTTAACGGGTTATCGTCGAAATAGCCAAAATTTTAATTATATTAGCGATGAATACTTTTCGCTACGAAACAAAAATGTGCCGAATTTTAGGAGGCAATCAACGCTAGCCTCCACCGAGGGTACGAGGCTGGCTAGCTACGCGAATAATAATCAAACATGTACTCGCATGGCACATCATGCTTGCTCCGCTATTGATCGACTCTCTCCTACTCGTAACACATACCAGCACGGGCTCACTCAACGGCAGATATGCATGGCGTCCAGCCTCCAACTATCAATTGGCCGGAGTAGCCGTAGTAGCCCGTAGGCACGGATGCATGGAGACCTCTTTGACATCATTATTGATAAAAACTGTCATCAGTAGCAGTGAAAGCTATCGACGGAGATGAAGACTATCAGAGATGACGAAGACTATGAGAATATATAAAGATCATGCGTATCAAGGACCTACTAGGAACCGATAAGAGCTACTTGTAGATAATATTAGTAGAGATAGATTAAGATAGTCCAAACAACTAGACCTATTTATGTGCATAGATATGATAGATTACGTTCTAAAAGAACAAGATATATTAGAAAGGTATATGTACCACTATAATCGCACGTGTGATTAGTGATGGCAATGCAAATCTTGAACTCCTAAACCCTTGGCTATAAATAAGCACACTGACAGTGTAATGAGGTGTAACGAGGGGAATTTTTTCGAGAAATACGCTAGTAATCTCCTCTAATATCTATTGTTAGTTAATACGACAATACAGACACATAGAAGGTTTTCCATAGTCTATCTCCAAATATTTGCCATCTTCCAATATTTTTGATTTCATTTTTTCTATGATATATATTTCTATGTAAAAATTGATTATTTATGATATACAATGAAAATCTGATGTAAAAAGAAGAAGAAAATTTAAGCATCAAATGGTGATGGGCCAAGCAGCCAGCCATGGCTGTAGCTGTAGCTGTAACTGCAGGTCATGTGGGCGCCGGTGCTGCCACTCCGTTTGCCTTTGGCCGCCGGAGCAGCTGCATGTGCCACTGCCGCCACCTCCCCCATTGGCTCCGGCCCCTCCTTCACGGGGCCCACCTCTCTGCTACCCGGGCCCACACGCAGATGAACAAGCAGAGCAGGGGCAGGAGCAGGAGCAATGGTAAAAAAACAGGGACCTCATGTTAATTTCATAACCTGTATTCTTGCGTCATCGAATTGCAGGCACGTAGAGAGAAATTCGTCGCTGGTTTTTGTTCAACATGTGGGATCGTTTGGATGGTAGTCGAGAAAGAAAGAAAAAAACGTACTTGGTTGATCGAGCATGACAAAATGCTCCTACGGTACGTGCCGAAAGAAAGCAGCTTTTTTGTGCTGGAAAGATCCGTCTCCATCTGACATACTAAACGACCCTCTGTGTCCGCAGGATGGTCGATCGGTCGTAAATAAAATTAAAGAAAAGGAGGCGTCGCAGATGTTAAAATTAAAGTAATTTACAATTCACTCTGTCGGTGTTGGATTATAATTTAAATAAATTAAGTTTACAGTGATTTTCCCGTGAATGTTTTTCGTGTCCTCTAATTTTCCAAGGTAAGACTGGATCATATATCTTATGAAAAATTGAAGATTTACTTTTTATCTTACTGACATGTGGATCATCTTAGATTAATAATATATAGACTAGAAAGATAAATTATTAATTTCTATTTAAATAGAGAGTATTTAGATGAGTATATGATCAAAATATTTATTTCTAAGAGTTACTTGAAGAGTTGTAGTTAAGGTCACTCGAGCCAGCTACGCACGGATGTGCCAACAAAGTTCGAAGATGATATGGAAAACGAACGATTAGCCCTAGCGCCCGTGTCATCCTGGCGACGGCTTGGACGAAACCACAACGCCCTAGCCGCCGCCGCTTCTTCCTCTCCTCCCCTCGTCGTCGTCGGAGCCACCCGCTGGGGCTTCGGGCGGTGGCGAGGAGGACGACGGTGGGGCATGTTTTTTCCTCTTCTCTTCCTGTGTGGTAGTTCTGGTGCGTCCGGCGGAGCGAGGTGGCGGCCGGTGGCATGAGGCGGCAGCTGACGCCCAGATTTGGCGGGCGCCGTCCAGATCTGGCGATGGTGCGGCGGTGACAGTGCGATGGCGACGGCTCGACGGCGACGACACGACGACG
>KE372983.1:178012-190922 GCA_000418225.1 Zizania latifolia | reverse complement strand
CGCGCTCGGCTGCGAGGTGAGTGACGTGCGTTCGCCGGCCGGCGGAGCGCCCCTCTCTCCTGTTTCCGCTCCGGGTTCGAGGTTTTTTTCGCTCGGTTAATCGGAGGTTTAAGCCTGTACTTTGGCTTCTCGGTATTCTCACCGTCCTCGTTTGATTGGTCGTTTAATTCTCCATTTTTTTGTTTACTGTGTGTTCGTATGCTCTGCTTCTGCTTCAGTCGCTGTCTCTAGGATTTGACGTTCATCCCCTCCACGGGAGGATTATCCTTTAATCCATCAGATCGGCTCGTACGGATCGGGATTAATTCCTAAAAACTATTTGCTCGCGGCGCGTCGTTGCTATTCTGCCTTGTTTTATTTCGTGCTGACCTTCGTAGAGGACAAAATCGGAGATGATTTTTTTATTTCTTTTATCACGAAATTCTCGCGTTAATCGAAGATACAGTATAATGGTAACATCCGTTTTTTGAACTTAGGGATTTCAGGGCTATTTTCTCTTCGTAAGATTATCATAACTCATGGATAAGAAAAATATAGGAATAGATTATCTTAAGTTAGGGAATATTATAGCATTTCAAAACGTAATACCAGAGATATGTTTTTAAATGTCTCATAGGAATTGAAATACAGGAAATAGAGGAATTTTGAAGGAGTCATGCTTATTTTTCTTTGGATTAAGGCTTTAGGAATTCAATCCAATTGATTTTTATAAACCAAATACTTTGGAGATGCTCTAAATACTTTTGAAATGCTATAGGAAATTTTTTTCTAAGAATTTGAATTCTTCAAAAATCTTTTGAATTTCATTAGCGCAAAGTGAGCTCGGCTCTAGAGGTTTTCGCCTTTTGGTTTAAGAAAAGTGGCTTTTCCTTTTTTTGAGAGGAAAAGTTTTTTTTTTTGAGCGAACGTTTCATGACGCGTTCAAATGTTTCTTTTCTGTTGGCACAATAATGTTTTCTGTTTACTTGCAAGCATCACTTCCAGCTAAAAGGCACAGTATGCTTTATGAAATTCTACGTTTACTACATTCCAGATGTTCCTTTCAGGAGAAAACTACTTTTCTGCTTATCCAGACGAGAGACAAAAGGAGAAAAAAAGAAGAAAACTACGTTTTGTTTTGGTTCTGGTTCTGCTCGTGATCGCATGCTTGACTGACAGGCGGAGTAGTACCCTTCACGCTGTCCATGTTGATTCATACATCCACGTGGATTACCGAATAGTGTGGCAACTGATCAATGTAGCTCAATCTTATCTTCTGGGCATGTTGTGACTGCATTGAGTATCTTGACGGAGCGTGGTGAGATTTAGCAACGGCCTTTCCAAAAATATAAGTATTTTGTAGAGTTTTTTACTAAGATTAAGGAGAGATCTGAAATTAAATAAGAAATGGTTGTGATTAGTTGAGATGAAAAAATATTTAAGTAAATTAAACAAGAGAGGGTTGATTGGTTGAGAGTAGCCCTATTTGCATCGGAAGAACTTTTGATAGCTATAACTATTTCTATATAGTACAGATTCTTAAAATCTAAAGTTGTTCGGAGCAGAGCTAACATTGCAGTCAGGAACTCAAATTCGTAGTTATTTACTGATGGAAATTCATCAGCCCACTGCTTGAGTCGTACTTCGAAGTTTGTCCGTGCGCTCCTTTAGTCCTTTATTTATGTGGAATCTCTTCGCTCCGTACCCACAGATGGTAGATCTGGGAAAGTGGTCCTTATTTGTTGCTATTATGCTGAACCCTTTTAATGTGTACGTCTGTACGAGATGCCTAGACTCTATGCAGTCTTTGTATAGTTGGAACTGCTTGGAAACGTGTAGAAGACTATAGATTATAGGCATTAGTTTGTCAGGAGTCATGTTGTAGTGTTCTCTAGCAAATGGTTTTCATTGGGCATTGACGGCAGTAATTTTTTTCTTAATTATTGTCACATTCGTGTATGTCTGCCGAAAGTGCGCAACACAGAATCCCTGCAAGATGCCAACTGACCTTTCCCCGCCTTTTATGTTTTTGGAGACTTATGTATTCTTGTAGAGTTGTAGTTTTTTCCCTCTTGTTGGGTTTTATGATGGAGTATATGGAATATTAAGAAATTGCATTTTGACAGTTTTTAGTCTTTATTACTTCTATTTTTTGAATGGCTGCTTACCTGCTTGAAAAATATGATTTTGTGATCCAGGAGAGCAGCTCATTTGGTGGTACATTGGTTGCTATTTGCTACTTAATTACACAGTAAAAATAGGCGTAGTTATTTCATTGTTCAGACTACATTACATTATATTATGATTCATTGATTTGGTTCTGTAGATTTATTTAGTTATTTTGGCACATGCAAAACTGATTTTGCTAAGTATATATTTTTCTTCTAGAAGGACATGATGAATACCTAACAAAAAGTTCGTTTTTGAACTGTTCTGTTTGAAATCGGAATACCAGTTGTAACATACTGCCATACCATGCATCTTTGTTGATATGTGATAGTCCATCTTTCTGCCATGGTCGTGGTACTTTATAATACTACTTGTATATGATTGTTGCAATGGCTTCTTATTTTAACTAACATTGTCTGTTGAATCTTTTGACATGCCAACTTTCTCTGCAATAATATTCCTTCTTTATTTGATAATGTAAGGTCTTTGCATATGGATCGGTTCCATTGAAGACTTACCTTCCTGATGGGGATGTTGATCTAACGGTTCTTGGAAATACGTCATATGATAGTACTTTAATTGATGATATCTACTACATCCTTGAGTCAGAAGAGCAGAATAGTGATGCTGAATTTGAAGTGAAGGGCTTGCAACTCATCAATGCTGAGGTGCATTGTCCTGTTTACACTTGTTAATTGCTACACCTTCCTAGTCATTCTTTTGCGTTGTAGTTTGGGTAAATCCTTTTTTGTTCATAGCTTATGTTTCTGCTGTTAATAGGTATATTCGTTTCAGTTATTTTAATGGATGTGTTATATAAATTGCATGTTAAGCTTATAGACTATGTTCCTCGTTCTAGCTATATGTTGTTATTTTTCTCCCATATCAATTGCCTCTCAATTTGTGCAAATGTTTGTACATTCAGGTCAGACTTATTAAATGCACTATTGAAAATATTGTCGTTGATATCTCGTTCAACCAAACTGGCGGAATCTGCGCACTCTGCTTCCTTGAGCTGGTATGATAATGCCTTTTTTTGGGGGGAAATTAGTGCAATTATGTACTTTTATTACACTTCAAAGTCCTTCTGGTTAAATATACAGTTACTGAATGCGTAGAGTACTCAATATTGGTTTCCTGTGCTTGTCTAGGTCTCCTTTATTTGGTTACTGTGCCAAGTCATGGAATAGTAAATGACTGTTCATTCTTCAGGTTGACTGTAAAGTTGGAAAAAATCATCTACTTAAAAGGAGCATTATATTGATCAAGGCATGGTGTTATTATGAAAGTCGTCTATTAGGAGCTCATCATGGACTAATATCAACTTATGCACTGGAAACTCTTATCCTTTATATTTTCAATCTATTCTACAAATCTCTCCATTCCCCTCTGGAGGTAAGTCTAGGAAGGAACTGGCCTTTTTTAGACATTTAAAAAATCATTAACCAATATGAAAGTTCCTAACCTTATTATCTTCATGTGTTGCCTTATCAATAGGTTTTGTATAGGTTTCTGGAGTATTTTAGCAAGTTTGACTGGGACAACTATTGCATAAGTTTAAATGGCCCTGTTGCATTGTCGTCTTTGCCAAATCAAATTGGTGCGCTACACCATAATTTTATCCTTCTCTGAGTAACCTACTGATGCTATTCTTTATTTTAACCCTTAAAATTTTGTCTTGCAGTTGAACCTACAAATGCACCTGGCAACGACTTGCTATTTGACAAAGAGTTCCTCAAGAACTCGGTGCACAAAACATTATTACCTCCAAAAGATTCTAATGCATGTCGCACCATATTCCGTGTGAAATATCTAAACATTATTGATCCGCTGAAGGAGCACAACAACCTTGGGAGAAGTGTCAACAGAGGTCTGAAACTAACAAAAGTATCCTATTGGTTTTCTTTCTCTAAATTATGCTTGAAAAAATCCACAGAAATGTATGGGCATGAGCAACATAACATGTGCTGATCTGTTGCCTATACACATTGAAGCTATACTAAGTTTTATGTAAACATTTGTTTTTGTGCAGCTAGCTTTAATCGTATTCGGACTGCTTTCTCATATGCTGCTTGGAAGCTTGGTCAAGTTCTCTTGTTACCATTAGAACGTATTCCTGATGAAATTTATGGATTTTTCAAGAACACTTTGAATAGGAATGGAAGTGGAGTAAGTCCAGGTATTGGCAGTGGAAGCTATGATGGTGCACTTCATTGTCAGCCCTTTCTTGGTCCTGGCAAGGTGCTGTTGGAAGACATTTCAAGCATGAAAATTTCCTGCACCAAACCAAACCAACAACCGATGTTTTATCAAGAAGATGGAAATGGTGACATTGAACGGTACATGAATCATGAAATGGTGGAACAGATAGCTCGCAGTACAGCTGAAGCCTCCCATGTGAATGAAGAACTGTTGATGCATCCACAAGTGAACAATACATCACATACATTTTACTCAACTCTGTATTCCAAACCTTACCCCTCAGACAAGATGAATTCGAGTGTAACTGTAGCTCATGAGGAAGAACAAAATATTCCTCCATTCCCAGCATTGAGCTTGGTGAATCTATCAGGTGATCTGGATTTGCAATTGAGATGCCTCCGTCAAGTTCAGTATCACCTAGAATACATGTTTGATGGGTTTTTGCAGTCCGTTCAAGAAGCATCTTCCGACTCTAAGGTTATCAGGGGCTCGTTTGGCATTCCAACTCCTAACATCGTTTTCGATACTGATGTGATGCTGCCAGGGTTGTTGTCACTTTCATCTACTGAAACTGATCAGAGGACACTATCTCCAGTTTCTTCTTCTCATAGCACTGAAGATTTTTCACATCATTCACAGGATGAGTGCAACTGGGGTGTGGCTTGTCAGCAGACTGTTTTATTACCTTCTGGAATAATTGCACCATCTGATGCCATGTTCTTCTTACGCTGATTCAGAGAATTCTGTTCCATGGTACCATAGCTCAGATGATATCCCCAGTGTGCATGGAACATATCCACATATTCTCCAAAAGGTAGGAGCTTTCTGTTCTCAATTTCTCATATGTTTAGGGCTTTTTTGGGATGCAAGAATTCCAATTCCTCCAAAATTCCCGTGAAGTCCCTCCATTCCAAAGGACGCTTTATATCTGATGTTTTGATCTCTGGGTATTACTGTGCTGAGTGGAGTCAATGTCTTTTGTGCTTGCACCAGCTCCTTATCACTTATTTTTTCCTTTATTGGCAAACAATTTCACTTTGTCCTCTTAGGGTCAAGATATATCTTTCAATCAAATCTCTAGGTCCAACATTGAGTACTTGCCAAACAAATTGCCTCGTCAACTGGTCGGCAGGACATTGAGTTTTTCCAAAGAAAAGTCCTTATCACTTATTTTTTCCTTTATTGGCAAACAAATTGTGCAGGACATTGAGTTTTGCCACCTGCCTCCTGTTAGCCGGGGCGATGTCAGTAGTTGAGCCCCCAGTTTTTCTTAAACCCTCTTTTCCTCTCGGTGCTCTCCTAACTGTTTCTGTTGTATCGGTCCATGGAGTCTACCCTGGGCCTATTGTTACTTTTCTCCTTCTAATATATTAGCAGATCTCCTGCTTCTTTCAAAAAAAAAGTGCTTGACTATCTTCATTACAAGTGCTACAGTTTGTTGCTTGGATGGGCTGACATTGACAGCTTCAATTTAAACCTTGGTCTTTCTGCTAATGATTAAAGTACTACAGCTTTTCCTTCTTTGCATGCCAAAGCTGTGATGCTTACAGGTTCCCTATTTGAATTACAGCGCATGGCATCTTTAGGAGACAACAGGACACTGTTCAATCGATCAGTGAGAGTTAAAAACAACAATGCGTCAGTTGCAAAAAGAAATTTTATCACTTACAAGGAGCAAGTAGCGCTAGACACTGGGACCAAGGATGTTAAGTCGACATTTGAAAGTTCAGGATAATGAACATGGATATATTGGCACCAATAAGAAGATTGAGAGATATCGTTATGACACTTGCAAAGAATGCGTCAGACCTGAAGATGAAGCAAGGCAAATACCAAAGTGCTACATGCATGTTCGCTCAAGCACTGCAATGAAGCAAATGTCAAAATATCAACCACTGAAGGTTCAGGATATGTCAAACCAGTGCACTTGCCCTACCCGCAACTTCACCAGAAATAAGAGTTCTGATGTCCAAAACGAGCAGGAAGTACTTAACTGGCCAAGAAAACAAACACCAGTTTGAGCCGTTGAAGCTCCAAAACGGTCTACGTGGCAGTGTTGCTCAAACAAGAAATTAACTGTGAAACTAAATAACAATATTTACAGCGAACGCCTATCTTTTGTAAGGGATGCAGAGCATATACCAAGTTACCGGGCTAACTCAAACAAAGAGTTTGAGATTGTTGGTAAATCCAGGCGATCATTGCCATGAGCACAGCTCTCTCACCATGACAACAAAAGCCAAAGTATATGCTTACAGCATCTATTTGTCAACCGTCCTTCCCTGGCACGAAAGGATATTCTCAACCTGGCGACTTGGAGACAACAACAGCGCTAGAGGAGACTATTGAGTTTGGAACTTTGGGGCCTTTTTCATTAACATGTATGTCACCAAAGTCGAAGAAGGCTGCACACTCTCCACCAGTTTGGCATGCGCAGATGCCACTGCAATACTGCATTGGTGTTACAAAGCCGCCCAACCAAAAGCAAGTAATCTCTCTCATAGGACAAAATATTAGATGCAATAAATCTGCAGCCTGCAAGTATATCTTAGGCAACGCAAAACTAAGTGTCGCAGAAAAAGTAAAGGATCATCAAAAGATACAAATTTTGTCCAATAGTCAATCTTGCATGATATTGCATCTTCAGTTCATGAGACAGTTGTGCTTTATGCTGCAATATACAATAAGCATTCTGAGAATGAAATCTTTGCTATTTTAGGTCACCAGGATTTTAAAAAGTTGGAGATGAAGATCACTTCCCACCTCTCCATGCTGGAACGCGCTGAGGCTTGCAGCACATGCACAGATGGTACAGTTGATCATAGATTTAGAGAGCTAAAGAGAAGAGCTAACAAGTTGAGCTTTTTATAATCTCATGAGAGCGCAAATGCGAGGATTATATATTCTTCCATGTCAAATTTTGCCGATCCCTTATTCTATTGTCTATAGTTACGCCAAAGAAGGCGAATGGGTAGGAACTAATTATACCGTTGTAGTTATTTTACCTTTAGTTTAACTTGGAAGAAGAAAATTAAGGTCAAGATGCTAGGTTAATCTTAAAGCTTTTCTTGCTTCTTGTTGCTCTTCGTGTTCTTTTCTTGATGCTTCAGTCCTTCCCATGTTTCTCTATCAAGGGGAAGATAAGTACCAAGGAAGCTCATCTTTATTTATTTTTGCTATTTCACAAGTTTCTCTAAGGCTGTGTTTACTGTTCTCTAAGGCCAGCTTTCTTTATTTTTTTAAACTTTTTTACATTGTTAAATTATGTACCGGGAACTTCATGTTCCTCGTTTCCCATGTCCGATTCCATTTGGAACAATGGCCGCAGAAGCAGGACAAAATGGATCTGGTCGTGCAAATTAACCACTGTAAGCACATTGTATCTCAGCCTGAATACTGGACCTTGAATGCCTGCACCGCAGAGTAGCAGACTGCTCCCCATTACATCACCTGACACCAAGAACATCACTTTCTCATTTCCCCTTCCGACAAGAGCTGACACATTATGCTTTTCTGATAAAAAGGGAGTTCATCCTCTGCTATGACTGGAGCTCCTCTCCTTTTCGGCTTCCTCTTCGGTCGTACTGGCAGCTGCCGAAAGGCAGGGCTGCACCATTCGCCAGCCTAACTCTGTGAGAAGTTTGATGGTGAAATATTGTGGTTCTTGTCTCTTACCATGTCTATTCTACATGTCCTTATGGCAGCTACACCTCATGCCAATTGGAACACACAAATCTCACAGGATTTTTTTGATAAAATTATCCAATTATTATCCCATGTTTTAAATGGGGGTCTAAACATTTCTGATTCTTTGTCTAATTGTGGCAATTGCTTGGGCTGTAGGGCTTAAAGCCAATTGAAGCTTAAGTTTGCCTAAATATAGTTCTTGTCTTGGTTGTAAACTTCCATTATAGCCTGGCATTCTTTTGAAGAATCATTATAAGCTGAGATGTCTTCCCAGCTTCTATGATTATACTTGCTGATTGCTGATTTTGTTTCCAACATAAACAAATGAAGAAAGAGTTCAAAAGAATTTGATGTTTAAAGAAATCCAAGTGCTTATACAAACTGATGAATTCTTCGGTTCATTAGAAGCCAAACAGAGTCTATTTTTCTGCCTGTCAGTCCAAAGCAGAAAGAATCCCTTTCTGGTTGCCTATCACCTGTATGTATCATGTATGTACTTCTGCAGTATCAGCATCAGACTTATCAATCCGCATTGGGTCACCGGGCAAGGATGCAAATGATGAGAGGAGAGCCCCTTTTTTCTCTTGTTGACGCTGTCACTAAGAACGAAGGACACACACGATCCGGCAGGGTCCCCCATGCAAAAGCCCCTTTCACTTGCTCTAGGTGCTATGGGTGCAGCTTTTGCCAAACTTTTTGCCTTCCCTTGATGGCCTAGCTCTCTGCCTCTCTGATATGCTCGCCTACTCTCGTCAGAAATCAGAAAGGTCTCTCTCCTGTGCTCTTCTTCGTCGGCATGATGCATCGTAGGAGAGCAACGTGACCTTTTTTCCCCAGGAATTTTGCAATAACAGGAACCGGTTTATATTAGGTAGCGAAAAAATGTGGATGAGTGGTCACTGGGAATGGCAGACGAGAAGAAGCATATGCATGCATGCAGAATGTGGAATGGCGGTGCACGGCACGGGTCAAGATTAGTGGCTGTTAGCTGGGAGTGGTACTGGTGAAAGAGTGGAGAATTGATGAAGAATATAGAGTATGTTTGTTTCATATTTACGTAACTACAGCTATTTTTATAATCTAAAGTCAAAACAAATAGTTCAGAATCTAGATCCAGATTATAAAAATTGGTAGCTACAAAATCTAAAAATAAACTAAAATTGAAAAGCTAACAAATAACATCTTCTCTATATTTTCACCGGCTAGATATTTAGATCAGCTAGCTAAATACTCGTAATCTCATGCGCATTGTGTCAGCTCATTTCGCTTCCATTCCAACTTTGCATGGTGAACATAACTTCTTTTACTGAAAAGCACTTCAGTCCTTATGTGTTATGTCTCCCTGCTCACGCTTTTGTCCTCGCTAGTTCACTACCATTGGTTGGGCCGGTTTGATGTATAGAAACAGCCCGTGAGACTAGAGTTGCCACATTTATTCCAGTAGTTGTTTCTCAACAGCCTTAGGCAACCTCGATAAAATAAAAAAGTGGTACATACAACTCTATATGACTACTATAGTCCACGTAGTAGCATAAATGATAGGTTATCCATATACACACGGATATAATATAAGAAA
This sequence comes from Zizania latifolia, assembly GCA_000418225.1. Classification (NCBI taxonomy): domain Eukaryota; kingdom Viridiplantae; phylum Streptophyta; class Magnoliopsida; order Poales; family Poaceae; genus Zizania; species Zizania latifolia. The sequence continues at coordinate 181,309 of KE372983.1, read as the reverse complement.
TAAAAAAATGTTATTCTCTTTAATTTATTTTTTCATTACTGTCCACTCACAGCGTAGAATCTACTTTAAAGTATACACGTTATTAAATTTGTAGCTACAAAAGATAACTATTACCATACCTTTAAAGACTGGTATAACGATATGCATCGCTTATATAAATCATTTTAGTCTTTCTAATATTTTTCTAAATATAAGTTGTTTTCGAACTTTTATATTTCCTATCACGTTTGTCCTTATCAAATAAATATTACTACTCTCACAAATAAATAATTAACATTTTCCAAAACAGAATAATAAGGGACTCTAAGATTATTTGAGTTGATCTCTTAATTCGTACGCAAGTCCAAGACAAACTGTATGAAGCATAGGGAACAGCATGTTATATTACTCTATTTAGTGATTTTTAGACCGTTAATGCCTTCCTAGTTGTGCATTTTTTTTTATGTATCAATGATCACTCCTGATGATTCACATGCTTGTATTTGCTGCTATGGCGAGAACTGTTTATTGTACAAAACTTCTTGAGGTAGCGGCAAGTCCCATTTTCTCATATATATATAAAGAATAAGACGAAAAGACGACATATAGTTGTAACTGTTTCTGATTGTCGAACATTTTATTTTGTAACACATGCGGAGCAAACAAAATTCATGATTGATCGACAGATTTGTTTCAGCCTATGGGGGCCTATGAGTTGGGCAGATACGAGTCTCCATGGGACCCGAAAAGGAAAAAAGAACTAGGGTAATGTCTCTCTACTCCAACGAGTTACCCTCCCTCTTGTTTGTCCCCCGCCATTAACACTGCTTACCTTTTGATGTGCAGGAGTTAGATGAGAAGAAACTCTCTTGTCTAGTTTTGTTGTTTTTCTCCGAGGTCAAGATGGTTAAGAACCTTACCAGATAGAAAAGAACGTGAGATGGAGATTTTTGAATACTTTCTCTATCCGGTTTTAATCTATGCCTAATGGAAAGGAAAAAAATAACTTTGATCTATATTACTTCATCAACTTATCAAAGCATGCATGATTATTTAGGTTCCGCGTGACTCTTCAATGCATCATTATTTTTAAACCAATTTTTGCAGAAAAACGAAGCAATCATGGTCTTTGGCGGGAAAAACGAAGCGATATACCTAAGTTTTTGCACCGATCAATAATGAAAATTATAGTTTTTTGGTCTCAATATTACACCCTTATGCATATATTATTCATAGGTGAAAGAAGTATATCATAGAGCAATGCTTATCAAAATGAGCATTCCCCTCTCTCGTACCATACATGAATGCCAACCCCGCCCCGTAATGTAACCTTAACAAAATAAAAGAAAGAAGAAAATAAAAGACTTGATACCTCTTATTTAGTGAGAGATATGTGAGAAAGGGAAATACAGTTAGATAAGATGGAAATAAAATTGAACGAGGTCTGGTTCCTATGATAAGTAGTAGTCCAAAATACTTTTTATCTGAAGGCAAAATTTAAAAAATTTAATGTCAAATTATAATAACAAGTAGCACTTCAAGTTACTTGTATTTTAAGACAAAATTTAAATCTTTTAATGTTGTACTATACTCCGAACAGCGGGAGCAGAATGCAGATGATTCTGCGCCGTTGGTATTTTCGTTAAAAGTTGAAAGCTGCGAGCGATGGCAGTCGGGTATGGCGGGTACGGGTAGTGCATACCCTACCCGTACCCGTTTACCCGATGGGTAAAAACTCGTATCCATACACGTCGCTCGCGGGCGCCGTATACCCGCGGGTATACCCGTTTACCCGTGAAGTGAGGAGGAGGGAGGAAGGGACGGCGCCAACGCGGGATCTTGCACGGGACGACGCAGCACCTCCGTCCTCCGGCGTGGGATCTGACGCGGGGCAGCAAGGACGACGGCGCGACGCGGAGCCTCCGGTTGAGGCGGTGTGGGGCCTCCAGCAGCCCAGCAGGGGCGGCGTGGCACCTCTAGTGTGGCCGTGTGGGGCGGCACGGGATCTGGCGCGAGGTGGAGCGTGGTCTCCGGCGCGGGGCAGAGCGAGGCCTTCGGCACAGGGCGGCGCTGGATCTGGCGTGAGGTCTTTGGCGCAGGACGGAGCGGGGTCTCCGACGTGAGGCGGCGTCGGATCTGTCACGAGGTCTCCGGCGTGGGGCGGAGCGAGGTGTTCGGCGTGGGGTGGCAGGGACGACGGGGAGCCTCCGGCTAGGGCGACGCACGGTCTCCACTCTCGGCCTCTCCGACAGTGTGTGATGGCTGAGTGAGTGGGATTGAGGGAGGAGAGAGATGGAAGAAGTAAGGAGTGCTAGGGTTTAGAACTAGTTTTTATATCTGAATAATCGGGTAAATGGATAAACAGATATGGATAGTCAATACCTATATCCGTACCCGTTTACCAGTTGGGTATAAAATTAGGAATAAACCCGATCTTATTAGGATTTTTACCCGCGGATAAACGAGTAATCGAACATAATTGCCACTAGCTGTGACTGCACTGTTTTGAGCCTCTCGCTGGTGTTGAAAGCTGCAGGGCCATTCCCTGGTGACACCAACCAAATCAACACATGGAAATAATTCCACCGGCGATCAACAGCGGAATTCCCAGCGATTGCGATTGCTTTTCCTGTCGCGGCGATCGAGCTAGCTGTAAAGGCAGCATCCACGATCTATCTCGCTTTTCACGCCAAAGCCGGCCGGATGCGCACAACGCAATCGCGCGCGTGCTCGGTGCTCCCTCCAACCTCACAAATCACCACACCAACCGTAAAAAAAAAACAGAGAGAGACACGGCAACGACGAATTGACGAACGGACAGGGAAATTCCCGTTTAGTTTTAGTTGACACGCAACACAATTCTCAATTCTGTAACGCGATGCGACTTCTGGAGAATGTACAAGAACGCAAGCAGCACGGTGATGAGTTCGACGACGACGAGGAGGAGATGATGGCTCGATGAGACCATGAAGAGACACGACATGGTCGATGGATGCATGCATGCATGCATGGCAGTATGGCACACGGTGTAGAATGGCGTTGCGCGAATGCGCGATGGATTCGATCACTGGCCTGGGTGCAGAATCTGTCGACTGGCGAGGAGGAACCAGATGTGGCGGAAGGTGGCGACGATGGCGCGGTGGTGCTCGGCGGAGTTGAGCGCGAGGTAGTAGGCGAGAAGCTCCTGGAGGTCCTCCTTCGACCGGACGCCGTTGGTGGCCACCATCTCCACCATGCTCTCCGCCAGCTCCCGCTCCGGCTCCACGGACTGCTTCACCACCAGCACGCTCTCGTACAGCCACATCCGACGCCTCCGCC
>KE372983.1:150483-170467 GCA_000418225.1 Zizania latifolia | reverse complement strand
AGCCGGTGGAGGCGAGGAGCTGCCGTGTGGTCGAGCGGAGGCAAAGGGACTGGGGTCTACTGGGGTCTACGAGGGTCGAGGGGTCTGCGATCTGGACATCCGGTGGACGATGCAAAACGGAGAGAGAAAGAGAGAGGATTGACTACTCCTGATAAGACGACGACTTTGGTTGATGTTTATAGCCAGTTTATTTCAGCTTATCACACAGCTTATCACATGTACTTCAAAAATCTAAAGTTGGTTTTTTAATTTAGATTACGAGAATCAGTAGCCATGGAATCTAAAAATAAATTAGAATCTAGAAATTAAGAAACACCAGATTCTTCAGATTCTCACAAGCTAGATACTCAGACTAGCTAGTTACTAAGAATCTCCAACTACCAGAAACTAAAACAAACAGGCCTTTAGTTTCCCTTGACATGATTATGATTAATCGCAGATGGTTTGCCAAATAAAAATATTTATAGCTTATGAAATATTTATAATTTAGGGATGAACTAATAACCATAATCACCTAATTATCTGGACCGTATACCCATGAACTGTCGGTATAAAAACAATCGATATTACGACATTCACTCAAGAACATTAAATCCTTTCAATCTTAATACTGGATAATCAATCATAATAATTAGATTTATCGAACAGTTTATATTATACAACTAGCAAATTAGTTAGACAGTTGTATCATATTATTTTAAGATGTCTCAAAATGGGTCTTATTTCTTCCTCTTAGGGTCTTTGATGCATAATTATTGGTAAATATGTGAATTCAAATAATATAAGGACTTAAGTACAAAATAAAAAGGACCGAAATAAAATATCATGCCCAGTTGAAGCCACTATACGAAAAATATCTCTCCACCCACCACCCTGCGTTTCTCGTGTATGAGGGCGTCGGTACTGAATTTACGGACGTAGCAGCAGGAGCTTTTCATGGCCGTGCTTTGCTCCAGTAGCAGCTAGCAAGTGCCTTAAAGCGGGGAGAGGTGAGACCACATGCATTTGTCCAATTGTCCGTGCTTTCACATGGCTTGCTCCTCTCTCCCTCTCCCTCTCACTCACACTCACACTCTCACTCCCTTCTCCACTCCCTCACCCATTCTGGTGCCTCTCTGGATTGCCTCAAACCACATCCTTCTCTGAACACCTCCATCCATGGATTTGTAGATCGGTATAAAGTGACCCGGTAAGGAGGAGTATTTTTCGCTCGTGGGCTCTCATCCTTTTTTGTTTAGTTTTGGCTATGTTCTTGGTGGACAGAGAGTGAATGAGCTAGAGTAGCCGCTAGTGAGTGATGGGGTCTGCAACTCCGTCAAGAACACGTGGCTTCCCTTCCCTTGCCCCTCCCCATCAGTTACCCCCGGCCAAGGGGGTCTCCACCATCTTTTCACCGTGGCATGCGACGTCTTTTGCTTTGTCTGGTCGGCTGGTCTTGCTCTACCCCATCCATCTTGTTGAGCTGAGTTCCTAGCTCAATTCTTGCTGTTGCTGCGTTTTCCCCTGGGTTTTTTAGGTACCTTTTCTCTTGCTTTTGGCCAGATTAATTCGTTTCGGTCTTTGGAGTGACAGTGTTTGTAAGATTGTGTGCCCAATTGCATATCCAGCATAGGTTCTTCGCCGAGCAATGGATCTTGAGTTTGGGAGAGGCATGAGATCCTCCCCACAGGTTTGCATTTCTACTAGTTAATTGTTGCATATCCAGTAGCTTTCAAGACTGTTCATGAGATGGAAGAGCAATGCTTGCTGGATTTATTAGCCTGTGGTTCTTGCAGAGGGACTCATGGAAGACCACCTTGCTGCTGGCGTACCAGAGCTTGGGGGTGGTTTATGGAGACCTGAGCATATCTCCTCTCTACGTGTTCAAGAGCACTTTCGCGGAGGACATCCAGCACTCGGAGACGAACGAGGAGATCTTCGGCGTGCTCTCTTTCGTGTTCTGGACACTCACCTTGATCCCTCTCATCAAGTATGTCTCCATTGTCCTACGAGCTGACGACAATGGCGAGGGTATGCATCACTCTAGTAGATGCGGCTTGTTCTTGCTTTCTTTTTTGCTTGCCAAGCATCTAAGCTCGTAAATTTCGCACTCTGGCAGGAGGAACTTTTGCTCTGTATTCTCTAATCTGCCGGCATGCCAATGTGAGCCTTCTTCCCAACAGGCAAGTTGCTGATGAGGAGCTCTCCACATACAAACTGGAACGCCCTCATGAAAGAACCGACAAGTCACGCGTCAAGGTCTGGCTCGAGAAGCACAAGAAGCTGCACACTGCCCTGCTGATCATGGTTTTGATTGGTACATGCATGGTGATTGGGGATGGTGTTCTCACGCCAGCAATATCGGGTATCCTCAGGTTCTTTTCTTAGGGCTGCTTACTTGTTTTTCTGCGGATTGATGACCGGTTGCTCACTTTGCCCTCAATCTTTCAACTCTCAGTGTTCTCAGCAGTTTCAGGTCTTGAGTTCTCCTTGTCCAAAGACCACCGTGAATGTAAGTCACCAAGCCATCTCCTGTAAATTTGTTTTTCCTATCTTCGCTAGAGGTTTGGATGCTGTTGATGACAAAAAAGACACCAGCCGAAACTCCAGGCCATCCATTAGCGATGTCCATCTACTTTGAATACCCTACTGGAGCAGCAGAGATTTGCATAGGCCTTCTTGCCCAATGTTTTAACGGATGCATCACATGCTTGTACTGATGCTGTTATGAACATCCATATGGACCTTTTTAGGGGAAATGCAAATGATAGAAAAACTCATGATCAACTAGATTTTTTTTCACATCAAGCAAAGACACCGAATTCGAGTCTAAAAGGGTTCTAATTTAGATGAGCAGGGTGTATATCCACACTCAAGTAGAAAAATGGTTCATGCAAACCCTTATAGGTGTGATACTGAGGTGAACAAGTCAGTACTTGCAACCAAATTTTAGAAACTTGGTCATGCCTTCTTGATATGATCTTTTGTTCCCAATTCATCTTCGCTCATCTATGCATTATGAGAAACGAAAGTTATTTAACTTTTGGCAATGATATGATGGTAAGATCAGTTGATAGCAAATTAATGTCATGCCAAGAATACTGATAAAACAGCCAGCATCTAGATCATAACACAACCAGTTATCTAAATCACAAGTTCTTCCTAGTGCATAGCTGAATTTATATAATTAATGTCAAACGGGAAATCAGTATCCTATTGTTTTAACAAAAAAACACTTCTACTTGTTCTGCAATGTTATTTCTTCTTTTCCCCCAATTCAAACCTCCTCATTTGTCCCTGATGACTGATCCCCTTATCATGCAGATGCTGTCATTCCGATAACCTGCGTCATATTAGCATTCCTGTTTGCTCTGCAGCATTATGGTACTCATCGGGTTGGATTTTTCTTTGCCCCGATAGTTCTAGCTTGGCTAATCTGTATGAGTGCTCTTGGCCTATATAACATCGTATATTGGAATCCTCATGTTTACCAAGCTCTAAATCCCTGTTACATGTTCAAGTTCTTAAGAAAGACTAGAAAATATGGTTGGATGTCACTTGGTGGGATTTTGCTCTGCATGACAGGTGAGCTACAGCATGCTTCTAAAAATCTGAGTCATGAAAATGTAAACATGATTCAGAAGTTTATTTCTTACTTGAAAATAAAATAAGTTCCATTTTTCGATCGGTATGTTGAATATCAGAAATTCAGCTAACTATCTAGCTTGACTGATGATGCAGGATCTGAAGCAATGTTTGCTGATCTTGGGCACTTCTCATACAGTGCAATCCAGGTAATTTGGTGATCCTGCAAGAGAATCCCTTCATCATACATTTTATACTATTTTTATGTGCTAATCATTTAATTTTATCACAGCTTGCTTTCACTTGTTTAGTTTACCCTGCTCTCATTCTGGCATACATGGGTCAAGCTGCTTACTTGTCAAAGCATCATGATTTTTACTCAAACTCTCAAGTTGGATTTTACATCGCAGTTCCAGGTATATTTTGGTTTCACAGCTCATGTATAATTCTAAGTTATGATGGAGAGTTGGAAACTAGTATGAATAACTTGAATATCAGACCACTCTACTCCTTCAAAAAAAGTAAACTAAAATTCACTGTCAATATGTCATCAGATGTCAAGAAACATATGACAGTTGGATTCTTCAATTAGGATTGCTAAATTTACTGTACATCCTTAATTCATTCTGGCCATTTCATATGATGGCCAATAGTTCTCTATTTGGAGATTTGTCAGAATACCGTTTATAACAAGCATATCATCACAGTAACTACAGTATACTTGCATAAGCTCAAAAGTTCAATTCTATCTTGGTTTGTGTAATATATAAATGGTAATTAACAATTTACCATGTAGTTGCATCCATTCAACTCTGCCCTATCGAACTCAACGAAGATGTATACTGTTGAGATATAACTCTTCTAATATTTTCTTATTTTCAATAAATCCATCTATTATCTGTTTTTTAAATGCAAACTACAGACAAGGTCAGATGGCCTGTGCTTGTACTGGCAATTTTGGCTTCGGTGGTCGGAAGCCAAGCAATCATCAGCGGAACATTCTCAATCATCAATCAGAGTCAGTCCTTAAGTTGCTTCCCTCGAGTGAAAGTTGTACACACTTCTGATAAAATTCATGGCCAAATATATATCCCTGAGATCAATTGGATGCTCATGATCCTCTGCATTGCGGTGACCGTTGGATTCAGAGACACGAAACACATGGGGAATGCCTCTGGTAAGAAAAACTACTCAAAATTAGCTTGTGCCACTCGTTGTCAGAGCTTACTTAATACCAACACTAGCTAAGCGCCATGCTACAAAGCTGAAGTACCTTGAGAACTTCTGAAATATAGCTGACTTGATCACTTCACAGCTATGGTGTTATGCACAAACTCATTGCTTTTTTGGGGGGATACAGGATACTACTCTTTTGGCTGTAGAACAATGGAAGAGCAATTTTGCAAATCTTGCAATCATTTGATTTAGAAAAGAATTTTGCAAATCGGATTGCCGTTGTGACAAGTTAGTTTTTCTGCAGGACTGGCTGTGATCACAGTGATGCTGGTGACCACATGCCTGACGTCCCTGGTCATCATGCTGTGCTGGCACAAGCCGCCGGTGTTGGCCCTGTGCTTCCTCCTCTTCTTCGGCTCGGTGGAGGCGCTCTACTTCTCAGCGTCGCTCATCAAGTTCCTGGAGGGGGCGTGGCTGCCGATCTTGCTCGCTCTCATCCTCATGGCCGTCATGCTGGTGTGGCACTACACCACCATCAAGAAGTACGAGTTCGACCTGCACAACAAGGTGACACTGGAGTGGCTCCTCGCCCTGGGCGACAAGCTTGGCATGGTCCGCGTCCCCGGCATCGGCCTCGTGTACACCGACCTGACCTCCGGCGTCCCGGCCAACTTCTCCCGCTTCGTCACCAACCTGCCGGCGTTCCACCAGGTGCTGGTGTTCGTCTGCGTCAAGTCGGTGCCGGTGCCGTACGTGTTCCCCGCCGAGCGCTACCTCATCGGCCGCGTCGGCCCGCCGGGCCACCGGTCGTACCGGTGCATCGTGCGGTACGGCTACCGCGACGTGCACCAGGACGTGGACTCCTTCGAGACGGAGCTGGTCGAGAGCCTGGCCACCTTCATCAAGCTCGACGCCTCGTACCGGTGCAGCGAGGCGAGCGAGCAGCAGGCGGGGGCGGCGCCGCTGCCGGAGGACCAGGGGCTCACCGTGATCGGTTGCAGCCACGCGAGCTACGACCTCCAGGACAGCGTCCAGCACTCGGCGGCGTCCGTGGAGATGACGCGCCGAATCAGCGGCGGCAGCGACGACGACTGCCCTGGCGGCGGTGGCGGCGACGGGGCGAAGCAGGTGCGGTTCTTCATCGACAGCCACGTGACGAGCCCCGGGGAGGCGGCGGACAGCAAGCTCGTGGCGGAGGAGCTGGAGGCGCTGGCGGCGGCGAGGGAGGCCGGCACGGCGTTTATCCTGGGCCAGTCGCACGTGCAGTGCAAGCCCGGGTCGTCGCTGCTCAGGAGGCTGGCCGTGGACGTCGGCTACAACTTCCTCCGGCGCAACTGCCGCGGCCCCGACGTGGCGCTGCGCGTGCCGCCGGCGTCGCTGCTCGAGGTCGGCATGGTCTACGTGCTATGATCGTCCACCAAAGCAAAACACGACGTCGTTAATTACTCTTCTCTTTCTTGTACCATAAAGTTGCTGTGTAGGTCACATCTTTGATCATCTTCTTGCTGTAAATTCACTTGCATACTCGCATCCCACGAGCACTTGCATCTGATAAAATTTATATTTGCAAAAAAATTAACCCTGCTTGGGAGGCCTTTGATCTTGGAATTTTTATTATATATATAAGTGTAATTTATAAAATAAATTTTTTCTTTTGAGCATTTACAAAAATAACTTCCAATTGCCCTTTGGGCGGCATTTTTAATTAACGCCCACCTAAATGTAGGTTTTTTCAAACCATCTTTTCTGAGGGTGTTTTTGTAACGTGACGACGTGGTGTTCGCTCGTTCGCAAGGAAATCTGCATCCCATGAGCGAAATTGCGCGAACGCTCTCCACGCGGAAGAGGCAAATGCCACTCTCTAGTTGGCAGTTTTTGACAAATGTCACCTACATAAATGGTGGTTTTTGCATAGGAAAAAAAGAGAGTTTTGCCTCGAATGTGATGAAATTGGAAAAAAGTATGGACTATTTGTTCGAACACTGTTTGTCATGTTTTGATTACTTAATAATATTAGTATTTTTTGAATAATTTATGATTGGAAACACAATCCTTTATGAGACATGCATTTAGTAGTGGATCTAAATACAATTTTCGAATAAGTTCTGGCTAATGCTCTATTTGTTTCAGCTTAAAATTATAATAATACAACTTATAGAAATAAGTTGGATCGGACTAGCTTATTAAATTATTATAATCTACATCATTTATTATAATAAGCTAGTATAATAAACTGGCATATTTGTTTCAACTTGTAAAAATAAGTTGTATTACTGTAATCATAAACTGAAACAAACAATCCTGTATTTAAGTATAGTAGTTTTATTTGTCCAATTATAGCCTTATAAATATAAATAATTAATAGGTGACGTTACCGCTAAATTGTCGGAGATGGCGATGGGTTGAGAAGGCCCATTTTGTAGGTGGGCCGAAGAGGAGGGGATAATCCCAAACAACATCCAATCCGCGAATCTCCAACCGGCTCACCTCATCCTGAATTCCCGATATCCCATCCCATCCCTTTGATTCCCTTCTCCTCCTCCGACCTGCCAAGTCGTCGTCGTCGTCGCAGCAGCTCGGATCCTTCCCTCCCCGGCAATGGCGACCGCGTGCCCGCCGCTCTCGCTGCCGCCGGCCTACCTCTCCCGGAGGTCGGTGCGCGCCGGCCCTGCCCGCCGCCCGCTTCCCTCCGTCCGCTGCAGCGCCATCGGAGGTGTGCGCCTACCTCCTTTTGGTCTCTCCTTTCTCTCTGTTTGTTCGGAGTGCGGGGTTAGGTGACGGGTCGGGGACGCTCTCGTACCGGGGTGTTGGGTTTCAGAGGCGGTGGCGGAGACCGCGACGGTCGGGACGGCGGAGGAGCCGCTGCTGGTGAGCGCGATCAAGGGGAAGAAGGTCGAGAGGCCACCGGTCTGGCTCATGAGGCAGGCCGGGAGGTACATGAAGGCAGGTTTACTCGTATTCATTTCTCCCCGCATTGCAGCGTAATTTTGTATCTAATTATGCAATTAGAGAAAGAGACTCCAATTTGCTTGCAATTGTTATCGCGTTTCAAGTGAAGATGTGGACTAAGATAAGGTAACTGCTGGGAATTCACAAGGTAGAAACTTCCTCCAGAAATACAAAATTAGTGATCACTCAGTCTGTAATGTATCATCCTATATTCCTATTACATCTTAGAGATGACTTTCTTTTTACAGCTGTGTTCAAACAAATATGAGGGTAAGTTCGCATAAACAAATGACTCAATCCAAATAATACTGATAATGCACACATTAGTAAACATGAAATATTTTCTCCCACAGTACTTAGTACTACTATGACACAGGCCTCTGTTCTTTGAAGGAATGTTTTACTTTTATGCTGCAACTATCCTATCAATGAGGATCCTTCTTCCTTACAAACTCCTTGCTCTTGTGATTTTTCCGACAGAGCTATCAATTGCTCTGCGAGCGCCATCCTTCATTCCGTGAAAGATCAGAAAACGTTGACCTTGTTGTTGAGATCTCTCTACAACCATGGAAGGTTTTCAAGCCTGATGGAGTAAGCTGCAGACTTTGGTCCTTTCTGTATGTTTGTAATTCTTCTTTTGCAGTTATCTCAGAGGCTTACATGGATTTGAGATGTTGTTTACTTGTATATATCCAATGTTCTGTTATTGATGCTATTTCATCTGATGCTGTTGTTTTCATTTGCTTTTGCTAGGTTATCTTATTCTCAGATATCCTTACACCACTTCCTGGGATGAACATACCTTTTGACATTGTGAAAGGAAAAGGTCCAGTGATATTCGATCCCTTGAGAACAGCAGCTGCTGTAGATGAGGTCAGAGAATTTGTTCCAGAGGAATGGGTCCCTTATGTAGGGCAGGCTTTAAACTTGTTGCGAGATGAGGTTAGTATTGATTTTCAGCATCCAAATATGGAGATTTAAAATAGATGACCCTTTTGAAAGCATTGCATCAGGAAAGTAGCTAATCATTCATTTTCACTTTCTTAGTCCATGATCTTGTTCTTCCAAGTGTTACACTCTAATTGATCAATTATCTTAATAGTGCTGATTTTTTGTACTGATTTTCTCAATGTGGCATTACTGGAGTTTGTCATGTCAATATTTTAGATTTATTAAAACATGGCAATGTAATCACCGAAGCTGGGAAGCTCATTCCCATACTTTTGATGGGCTTCATGTGTTCATAATTATTCAGATTGGACATTTATTGAAAACTATAGTGTACATTTCTCTGAGTTTGGTTAGCATCAATCCATTATACTTATATTTGGTTTGCATCAATCCATTACTGACTTTTGATCAGGACTGGTATATTCTGGAGTGAAGTGTGCAGACCATCTTACATAGTTACATAGAGTTAAAGGCTATATCACAGCTGAAATTTTCATTCCTCCATTTATTTTTTGAGATATGAACCGCATGCAGTTCGAGGAGGACGAGGTGATTGTGGTGGTGGAGAGGGATGTGATCGACAATTGACATTGCAATGCTTTTTAAAGCACTTCTGTTGTATTGCTTTTGGATTTGATGACCCTGTGTATGCAAAGTGAATAGTTGCTTGCCAGCACAGTTGTGCACTAAGTTGTTTGCTTAAGCTAACTTTACCGGCCATCCCCAAATGTGTAGTTAAATTAATCATGAGCGTTTCTAGGGAGTGACGCTCACTTTTCCCTTCTCAGGTTAACAATGAAGCTGCTGTGCTGGGTTTTGTTGGAGCTCCCTTTACATTGGCATCTTATTGTGTTGAAGGAGGTTCATCAAAGAACTTCTCAAAGATTAAGAAAATGGCCTTCTCAGAACCAGCGGTATTCATATTTAGATTAATTTTCCTTCACTTCTCTGTTTATGTGGGCAAATTTGACCGCAATATCTGTATCCTTGTAGATTCTACATAATTTACTACAGAAATTTGCAACGTCAATGGCTAACTACATTAAATACCAAGCTGACAATGGAGCACAAGCTGTCCAAATTTTTGACTCGTGGGCTACAGAACTTAGCCCAGTTGATTTTGAGGAGTTTAGCTTGCCTTATCTGAAGCAGATCGTGGATAGTGTCAGAGAAACACATCCTGAATTGCCTCTGATACTATATGCCAGTGGATCTGGTGGACTGCTGGAGAGGCTTCCATTAACAGGTGTTGATGTTGTTAGCTTGGACTGGACGGTTGATATGGCTGAGGGCAGGAAAAGATTGGGATCTAACATAGCGGTTCAAGGGAATATTGATCCTGGTGTTCTTTTTGGGTCAAAAGAGTTCATAAGCAAGCGTATTTATGACACTGTGCAGAAGGCTGGTAATAGTGGACATGTATTGAACCTTGGTCATGGTATTAAGGTGGGGACTCCTGAGGAAAATGTTGCCCATTTCTTTGAGGTGGCAAAAGGGATCAGATACTGAAAGACCTAGGTTGTTCAATGCATTCCTTACTCCCCAAATCCCCATCAGCAAATGTTGTAGATTCTGCTGCTTGAGGATAGATGCAGGAAGCCATATGTAGTGTAGAGAACCTGAACAGCAATCTTTTGTAATTTCTGTGTCTTGCGATCAATTTCTTATCTTATATTAGTCTTGTAAGGTTATTTCACTTGAGGTGTAAGAAAGTACCAATCCTATCCGTGAAGCTGAGGTCATCAAATTGTATTGGCAAGAAATGAATATTGTATTTGAAAATGTGTTTTATTTTTTCTCAAGAAAAGCAAGCTGTAAGCTTACCTTTTCATGTTTTCGTTCTTTGGACTAACTTCTGGAAATAAGAACTTTTGCTCTTCTGCTCATATTTGAGTGGCGTCTATTCTTTCTTTTGTCACAGGTGTATATAATAACAATTGGGTTCACGAGCCACATGCTATATATTCATATGGGGGCAAAAGAGTAAATGTTTATGTGTGGCATGATAGTAAATCATCTCTCGAAATATGATTCAATCGGTTATTAGTCGGCTGCTCATTTTTCTATCGAGAAAATCCTGAGGTGAATGACAACCTGACCCGGGGGCATACGTTATTCACAGATAGTGGCTATTTAGAGAACTTTGCTAACTTTCAGTGGCAAAAGTGAAACTATCCCTCTTCTCCATCTTAAGCCTGTGCGCTGTTGTTGCGGTGGAAGTCCTGGATCGTCAGTTCATCTTCTCACATCTCAAATTCCATCTTCTTTACAAGACTAGGGTTTTTGGCTTATAACTCAGCTTCCATTCGTCTATCACCATAGCTCATATACTTTACCTAGATGCAACACGATTATGTCAACTAGACTGATCAACCAATCCTTTAGCAAATAGGTAGATTGTAAGCAGAGTCAACTAAAGTATGAAACGACCTTTTCTTTTTGGAAATAGAAGTATCAAGTATGGTGCAAACCGACAACTCAATTCTTGCTTGTCTTTGCCCTGCAAGTTGCAGCAGAGTGGTGATCAACTCAAACACGCACGACCGCACGAGCTTGCTCCTGGTAGGATAAGCTCAAAGCCTGAGAACACATGGGTCATGGAGCAGCATTCTTTTGAGGAAAAAAAACTGAACACTATAGAATGCCATTTTTGGAGTTGATAGTGCCATAATATACACTTAAAGAGCACGAGATCGACATGGCAGTTCAAGTAGGATAAGCTCTTCTTCTGTTCTTCGTATTTTAGTCAGTTGTCATTAGCTGCAACCTTGGTAGCACTCTGTTTTAGAATGGTTGCCTTTTGTTAATTGGTTGTTGTTTGCATATTTAAGTCTCAGTGCTTGCTTCAGATGAAAGCACTTAGAAGATTAACTAAATCAGCTGCGCGTATCTGTTTTCTTTTGCAGGACAGCATCAGTCCTTCCCTTGAAATATATTTAAACCTTCAGATTAGACCGGTTTGTCACGGTGTATTTCTTGATAAGTATCCAGCACTGGCCAAGATGGAAGTCTACCATGATGTACTTGCAAAAGCATTCTGATTTCAGCAAAACGAAATATATATAGAAATGGAATGAAGACATCAGGTCATGCTCAGTTCCTTGCCATGCTTATCCTTGACTCCATATTGTTCTTGTTGATAACAACTCAATCAACTTATGTTTACAGCTGGTCTGCTCTTGTTGTTGCTAGCTTAATTTGGAGCTGATCAGGGACAAGCTGTTTGTTATGCCCAATTGCCTATCGGCACGCAAAGAACAAGCGAAGTGATGGCACGTAAAGTGAGCAAGATATTTATCAGCTGGGCTGCAAATTGCAGGGTGATTCAGACAGGTGATGACGTTCGAAAAAGAAATTCCAGCTTTTGTCAACAATGTTTGGCCCCAATTTGATTCTCGGTGTCCGGTGCGTGCCTAGATCGGTGGAATTAGCCCTGGTTAGTGAGAATGACTCGGCCATTTTGCCATCTGCCAGGTAAGCCAGATCGATCTACTTCACTACTGACAAAAGGAAAAAACACACGAAGAGCAAAGCGTAAATACGGTGTAAACTCACATCGCAGTATATATAAACACATCGAAGGGCAATTTGCAGGTGGAGCCAGTGAAAGCACCCGTGTACAGGACCGGAGAACGACGGCCTCGTCCGGAGACCACCGGCGGTCCGGTCATCGTCATCGGGTCATCGCCGTGAGAGAGCGGCTTCTCGGGCCTCGGAAGGGCCTCGTAGCTTCCAGCCGCCAGCCGCCCGCCGCCCGTTCTGGATAGTGCTCCCTCTCTTGTAAAATACGAGAAATTTTAGATTTTTAAACAAAATATAAGATTAAAAAGAAAAGACTGCGGTGTAATTCGTGAAGAGAATGTTTAGATACCTCGTTTTGAAGAATACGTTGTGCATGACTAAATGAGGAGGGTAGGATAGAAGAAAACTGAATGAGTAATGGTTAATGAGACAAATATATTATGAGTGCTTGTATTTTTTGTGTAAATTTGGAATGATAGAAAAGATCGTTTTTTTAGGAGGGAGTACCGTGTCCAACCGGCGTGCAGCTCGAAATCTGGCCGGAGATGGCAGATCTTTTTGGGGCGTCCGTCCGGGGGAGAAACGTCAAGGCGTCGAGCGCGACGCGCCACCTCGCCGTCGCCGCGCCTGTACCGAACGCCGATCGGGCGGCGTAGCGTACACCCGCCCGCCAAGTTCGCGATCGTACGTACGCGCCGCGGCTCCGCGGGCTCTCCGGCGAATTGGGACTGTACGTGCGTCGCTCGTATACACCGATCGATCGACGGGTTGACTAGCTTCTTGATTATGAAGCTATCGAGTTAAGCTCGAGGCAGCTGATTACCAGCAGCAGTTGCTTCATTTAACACAACCATTGTTAACCACGGTTTGTAGGCTGGTCAATAGCCGACTGTTAGTGTTAAGTGATTCAATCACTACTAAATCAGATCAATATCACTGCAAAGCGGAGTACAGAGTACAACTCGATTGGATTTTTGGTGGGTATGGGTGTGAATGGATTGTGACATCCTCCATCTGCCCATGCTTACGTGCGACGCTTCAGCGTTTATTGTTGTCATTCAGCTGAATACTAATTTTGACCGAAACCAAACACAAATTGAATATTAATTTCAAATTAAAATTTAAACAAATAACTCTCCGTCGTTTTAAATTATAAATCTAATTCTATAACTTTTACGCTAGATAATTCGATAACTTGAGAATATTGTGAGTGAAATCTTACAAGTGCCTCGTCACTGGCAGTGGCAGGAGATATTTCCGGCGTGTCCTAAAACGTCGAAGAAAATGGAATGTCGCCGTTGGTATGTACAGGAGGCAGGGCCCATAGAACTGTAGCCTTTGGTACGTGGGACGCGATATTTTGCTCGCGATTACACTGAAGAAAAAGCAGATTGATTCTGTGTGTCCTTGTCGATATATGCACCAATTCCGCAATGTTTCTAGGAGAGGCCACACCACCAGAAAAAAAAAACACGAAAAATCTATAAAGCCACGAAGAACTCCTTTTCTTTATAGCTTCTTCGAAACGTAGAGTTTTATATGATGTTTACAGAAAATTGATGCGGTTTTCGTAGAGATCTTGAGAAAATCCTTTATTTTAAAGAATGCTTTTCTGTGAGGGCAGCTTGCCTTGCCCCCAAATGGGTCAGCTACTCAGCTGGTGGCTCTGAAACGGTTTCGGCCATGCAAAATCTGATGGATCGATGCAAGAAAAGGCTGGCCTTCGCTAGCGGCGGGCTCGAGGCGACCAGAATAATCTGCACAGCCGGCAGCCTCGTAGAGTCGTAGGTCCATGAGACCGCTACGGTTAACGAAACCATGAGCTGTTATTTTTCCCTAAAATAAGAATAGTATTAGACTCTATTTATCTCTAAAAATCAATCAGTTCATAGTATTATTTCTATAACCTCAATTTAGGATTAGAAAATGGGTTTCTATTTTTTAAAGAAAAGAGATGTGATTTAGTAGATAACTTAGATTATATAATTATTTAGAAATACTGTTGCATGATTTTTTTTAAATACCTAAATTTTATTTTAAAAAGCTATATAAGAGCACTGATAGATGCTCTTAGAGCTGTCATCCTTACTAATCGAATTTAATAATTATTGTATTGGTTTTTATTAATCTTAGAAAATTGTGCTAACAAAATCAGCGTAAGACAGATAATTGTAACCATAGAAATGCAACGCTCTAAAAAGGCAGGGACACATTTTTTTCTTTTTTTAAAAAAACCAGTTAAGCCAATTCGATCATTTTGGCTGAAATGTACTTCCTACGATTTATTATATATATCATTTTATCTTCCTTAATTTTTTTAAATATAAGTCATTTAATGACTTCCTGAAATTTTTCATTTTTCTTCTTTGTTTATATTCATCAAATAAATGATACCTCTCTTTTAAATAAGCAACTCATATTCTTAAATAAAAAAATGAGAGACAATAAATTTTCTTGGCATTTTTATTTTTTCTTTCATGTTTTCCCTTTTTAATAAATGCTACTTCTCTTATAAATAGCCAACTTTACCTTTTCAAAACAGAATAAATAAAAAATAAACAATATTTACATTTATTTTTGAATCCTTATGTATAAGTATAAACAATTTATATAAGACAGCGATAAGATATACCCCTCCGTCTTGACATTTCACATTTATAAAAGGGGCCCACGGTCCACTGGTTGGTGGGCCCATCGGTCAGTGCGTGTGGGTCAATCCCGTTGGCGACGGACCTCGAGCTCTCGCCTATAAATGAGGCCTCCTCGTCCGGAGCCTATTGGTTTTGGTTGCCCCTCCGTCTCTCTCCCCTTCTCGCCGCCCGCTCTTGGTTCTCCTCGGGATTTTTTTTCCTTCTTCTGGCGTGGGAGGGAGGGGCTTGGATTTGGAGCCTGGAGGGGGCTACTCCATCAGCACGGGACCGGTATCTATCGCGTCCCGGATCGCCGGGATCAGGTATGGATTCTGCGCCATCTCGGTTTTACAGTGGTATGGGACTATGTGTACTCAGATCATGATTTGTTAGGGGTTATAGGAGTGTGGATTGGTGAGTTAGTCGATCAGGCATGTTGTTCTTGGCCCAGCGCGGCTAACAGATGGCGTAGAACACGGATGTGCTCGATCTGTAGCGGTTTTTTAGACTAAGGTTTCAGATTTGCTCTTTATGTGATGTATAGACGAGTCGCATGGGTTTTGTCATTAGCCTCTTTTTAGAGGGTTTATTAACCTGTATTTTTGCATGTTCGTGTGCAAGATTTGAGTGCTTTGTTGACTTGTAGTGTTCTGCCTGTGTTAGTGTCTTGCTCTCTTGGGTGTTTGATTGTTCTCCTGTTTAGTTGGACCCGTCATGATTCATCTTTTTCAGGGAACAGCCATGATTCATAAACATACCTACTAGGAAACATGATTCCTTCTGTTCTAGGATTGCTGTTTTTTATATAGATAATGATTAATGAAAACCATTTCTGACCTCACTCTACGATTGTAATACTAGGAATTTTGTCAAGAAATTTTCCTAGTGCGAATTTATGTAATCCGGGCTGGTTTCATGTCATGTAGCCCCCCGTCTTCTATATCTGGTTACAGGCATGCGCACTTTGGTAGTTCAGACCAGTAGAATCATACTATGTGGGCCTGTGGGTGTATTTATCTTGATGTTCTCTTTGTTTTCTTCTTCTTTTGCTTTATGAGGCAATAAATTTGCTGTTTACATTCTTGTCAAAACCACTAGAAGGTATTCATATGCATGGCAAAGTTTCTTATTTTGGTTAGGATGCAGTAGTATTCATTCACTATCCAGTAGCTGTGTACCTTACCATGTATTCCATTTTTTGGGCACAGTATTGGGATTTCAGGAAGAAAACAAAAACTGAAGGAATGCTGGAAGATGTGCTTCCATGCTAGAGAGCTACCTTGCGCGGGAACTGTCAGGGTAGCCAAACATACTTGTGCTTTATGTGCTATTGATGACACTGAAATTCAGGTGTATGCACAACAATTGCTCCATGTGCATATGCACGATGGGGCTAGATGTGGCAGCTCAACCATCATCTTACATTACCATCTGGTCGGAGGCGGTTGAAATCATTTGTCATTTATAGGCTCCCTCCGCTGCTCCACATCGTCTGGGTGCCCCTATTACCACGTCAAGCTATAGATCAGTGCTTTCTGTGTGCATACGATATCTGATAAGATGGCAGAACAAAAAGGAAATATTTTGATGCAGAGATATGAGATTGGAAAATTACTTGGGCAAGGAAGCTTTGCTAAAGTTTACCATGGTCGTGATGTTAAGAACTCACAGAGTGTTGCCATCAAGGTGATCGACAAGGAGAAGATCTTGAAATGTGGGCTTATGGATCAAACAAGACGGGAGATTGCAGTGATGAAGTTGGTGAGGCATCCATGCATCGTCCAATTGTATGAGGTGATGGCTACCAAAACCAAGATATATTTTGTGCTGGAGTATGTGAAGGGGGGAGAGTTATTCAACAAGGTTCAACGTGGAAGACTGAAAGAACAAGTTGCACGAAAGTACTTCCAGCAGCTAATTAGTGCTATTGACTTTTGCCATAGCAGGGGGGTCTATCATCGTGATCTGAAGCCTGAAAACCTTCTTCTTGATGAGAATCGCAATTTAAAGATCTCAGACTTTGGTTTGAGTGCACTTGCAGAATGCAAGAGACAAGATGGATTGCTCCACACAACTTGTGGTACTCCTGCATATGTTGCTCCAGAAGTGATTAATAGAAAAGGATATGATGGTGCAAAAGCTGATATATGGGCTTGCGGAGTGATCCTTTATGTATTATTGGCTGGCTATCTCCCTTTTCAGGATAAAAATTTGATGAACATGTATAAGAAGATATGCAAAGCTGAACTCAAATGGCCAAGCTGGTTTTCTTCTGATGTCCGAAAGCTTTTGCGACGTATTCTTGACCCAAACCCTGGTACACGAATATCTGTTTCAGAGATCATGGAAAATCCTTGGTTTAGAGTAGGTCTTGATTCAGATCTACTTAACAGCACCATACCAACGGAGGATGTTTTTCCTGTTGACATGGATTCAACATTTGATCACTTCAATAACAATACTGATGAAGGAAAACAAGCAGAAAACTTCACTAGCTTGAATGCTTTTGATATTATTTCTCTTTCATCTGGATTCGATCTCTCTGGTATGTTTGAGGATAACACAGAGGAGTCAAAATTTACATCCACCAACACAGCTATGACAATCATAAAAAAGCTTGAGGACATTGCAAAGAGCTTGCGTCTAAAGTTCTTGAAGAAAGATGGTGGGTTGTTGAAGATGGAAGGTTCAAAACCAGGAAGGAAAGGTGTAATGTCCATCAATGCGGAGATATTTCAAATCACACCTGATTTTCATCTAGTGGAGATTACGAAGACCAGTGGTGACACCCTTGAGTATAAAAAGGTTAAACAAGAAATGAGGCCAGCACTAAAAGACATTGTTTGGGCTTGGCAAGGTGAGCAGCCACAACCGTGTAATGAACAATCTTAATCTTAATCTTAATCTGACAAGTGAAATGATCGTAGAGATTGTGACAATGTGCTGTATCTCCTTGATGGAGTCAATAATGTACTTTTTTTATAGTTTGATTTTTCATTGTCATTTCTTCATAATGAAACACTACATTTCTATTGACCATTCAATTGAAAACATGTTTGATGTTGCTTTGACATGTTATAAAATTATAACTTCTGTGTATGGAAGTTACTAAAATGAATCCTCTGGTAAAATTACACTCGTTTTATTTGAGCCCATTTTTTGTTTGCTACATTATTGAAGTATAATGACGCTGTGACAAATATCACCATTCTTCTCTAATCATATTTACTAAAATTTTCTGAACTTGACACGGGATGACTAAAGTTGCCATATGGTGTTTTTTCTTGGCAAATAAACATAAGTTTCCATTGCTTACACTAGAATAAAACTAGAAATATGTTTATTTGCCAAATAATATATGTATTGATCTTGGTGCTAAAAAATTGGAATGATATTAAATTATTGATGATCTACTCTTCACTTCGCTTGAATTCAAACTCAAGACATACTGCAGATATTTTCATCCTAATATAGGTAATAATACTGTAACACACAATACACAAAACCTTGCATGTACAAGCTGTCAGATAAGTCAATCCCCAACATAACCAACGCTATCAACGTTATAAGTTTCATTTTGTTCCCTTCTTTTCCTGTTGTTGTGGCCAGCCAGCTGTTCTAACATAACCAACTAATGCTGCCTTTAATTATTGGTTTTGCTGAGCTAAATTGATCCCAGGCCAGAGCCAGAGTCAGAGCCCATAGTTCCAGTAATGGTTTTTGAAATGTGATTACTGGTATGCAAGGTTGAAGGTTCTATCAGGCATCAAAAGGTTGAAGGCAACTGAAATATCAAGCAGCTGAAACTGGTGGAGGTGGTATGTCCTCTCAAACTTCAAATCGCCGCAGTTGCTGTTCAGCTAATTGACATTCGCTTTGGGGGAAAGTCGCAGCAAAAAGCCAAGAGGCAGGAATGATGGGTGCACTTGCACTGGCCCAGGTCAGGTAAGCTACAGCAATCTGAGGCATGCTTGCTCACAAGAGCCTCGGTTCCATCATGATTTGGCTGGAACTGGAAGGATATTTTTGTGCTCGCCCCCGTTGTACATGGCTAAAGGTTGTTCGAAATTCGGTTGAGCAACTTGCGTCCTGACGATTGATGCTACTTTTGCTTCTCCGGTTGTTGCAGATATTGTGCGTAGCCAAAAGCAAATCAGAGCAGCCACAGATATACATACTCGACGTAAGCGTCTGTTTTGCTTCTCTTTTGGTGGATGCAGTGTGTACTTTTAAGGGAGAATTTAAGTCCTTTCCGTGGATATGCTCGCTCTGATTTCTTATATATGTCATTTTTAACTTTTTAACCATTTCTTAAATAATAGTCTTTTTAGAAATTCTAGGCAATTTTCATCTTTTTATGTTTTCTCTTGTCAAATAAATGATACTATTTTTATAAATGAAAAACTCACATTTTTCGACAACAAAGACATTTGAGTTAATTTCTTAATTCTTGTAAACATATCTAAAACCACATATACACGGAATCAAATGAAATGTTTGTTTGGGATTTGCCACTTAAGGTGATACTCAATTTGACGCTCCATGTCTTACTAGCATGTGGGTCCTGTACCATATGTCACACACGCATGAGTGGCAAGTCTTGATGCAACTATTATTTGAAGAGTGGCACACCAACTATTATTTGAAGAGTGGCACATGTGAAATGGCAAGTCTTAGAAGGGAAGGTCGAGAAACCACTTAACTGTATCCCCTAAATCTTGATCGGCGAGATTGAACTTGTGACTGTTTAGGAAATGGCCATCAGATGTATCGATGGGATTCAAGACGTATTACCACTTGGAGCGTTTAGGCTCATATAACCGGAAGCAGGGCAGAGGCAGCACTTAGAGATTAAGCCTTAGGTTGGCTCCATAATTACTTTTAGATCGTACTAACATTTCATAAAATTTCTCAATGAAGAGGCTAGTGAATTATTCGTGAATCGTGCTAAGTGAACGAAAAAAAAAGAGAGAAGCGAAAAAGTTTGACAACAAAAAAAAATAAACGTCGACAGCAGGGTTCGAACCTGCGCGGGCGTAGCCCAACAGATTTCAAGTCTGTCTCCTTAACCACTCGGACATATCGACGGTTTGTTTTATGAATTATATTTAATCATATTTGTGAGTAACTTTGTTTATATTTATACTGATACTTGTTAGGAACGGTGATTCCTCTATAAGGATGTACGACTT
>KE372983.1:98987-130560 GCA_000418225.1 Zizania latifolia | reverse complement strand
CATCCTTTTCATAACTACACTTCTCGTGCCAAGTATAGGAAAGTTCTAGCAGGAAGGCATCAAAAGGTCAAAGGAGCAAGCTCAGCTGTAAATTCCATGCCCTCTGAAATGGGTAGGGACCAAAGCTCTTCTGATGACGGAACTACTTCAGACCATGATGGAGAAGACTTGACCTCTTCATCAATAATTGGTTCTAGTGCACTAGAAGACAGTTATAAGGGCAGCCCTGAGTTTTCTGACAAGAAAGTGCAGATTAAAGCTCGGTGGCTCCATGAGCCTGAGGAAAATGATAGACTAAATGCTTCACACTTCAGAGATATCCTCAAATTCTCCTGTGGAGAGTTGCAGAGTTCATCGGGAATTCAGTTTGTGGAATTGACCATATGTGGAGTATCTTTCATGCTACATCAGGTATGTGGATCATAAGCGCTCCCACCCATCAGGGAAAACTAAAGTTTCAAAATATTATGCTATGTTTGATACTGTCTTTATGGGCTTAGTGATTCTTCTTTGTTGTCAAGGGAACTTCACACTCCATACCAAAAATACCCCTCTTAACTAATCAGTTCTGTAAGTTGTTTAACGGTTTCTAAACTGTAGTGTTTTGTTTTCACTGTCAATAAGCAAAATCCTTCTGAAAACTGCGTATGATCAGCAAAACGGTTGGCTTTGGCTGCTCTATTCACTGTTTATATGCCTTACTATGAACTGTGGAAGGAATATATGTTGTAACAGTATAAATAGTATGCATACATGGATCTATGACTTTGTCGTGATGCGTTTATTTTTCTCGACCTCAGATCCGGAAGATGGTTGGTACGGCTGTAGCAGTTAAGCGCAGATTACTACCCAAAGATATTGTACCACTATCTCTTGCAAAGTTTTCTCGGATTGTCTTACCAATTGCCCCCTCTGAAGTTCTGATCCTTAGAGACAACAGTTTCTCCTCGAGGAACAAGCAAGGGAGTATAGCTCGCCCTGGGATCCAATCAATGAACGAATCTGAAGAAATCAAAAGGTGGGTGGTGGAATTCTACAGGGCAGCTCTTCTACCAGAACTAGCAAAATTCTTGGATGCATCCATGCCTCCATGGAATGAATGGGTGGAGAACTTGGATCTGTTCACGAGCATACCAGATTCACAGCTGGAGGAAGTTAGGAATGCTCATAGAGTATGGAAAGAGGATTACGACGGAGTAAAAATGGCTCGAAAGAACGCTAACAGCAACAAAATTGTTACCAAGCTGAGCACATAGCGGATGATGAACACATAGACATGATCTCTCAGATATTTCTTCATACCGGAGCAGCCTGACTGTTGGACAGACAATGTTAGGGCAATTGATTGATCGGACTAGTGCAAGTGTACAACCTGCAGATTGGTTCAATTGTATGTTTTCTTCCCTTGCCTAAGTAGACTTGCTTAGTTGCTTGTTACACCAACTGCTAATCTTGCAGAGCAACACTGTGGGGTTAGTGTCTTTTTTTCCTTTTCAAAAGTTCTCTTTTATCAGACTGCAAATCTGCAAACAGTATGCCTTGTTCTCTTGATGTCGTAGTATTCATATTCTGATCTCATATGTATGGTAATCCTGATTCCTGACCCTTGTGTTCAACTGAACGCGTGTCGCATCATCAGTCACCCCCGGGGCAACGAGACTTGTGCAGTGCTTCAGTGCCCTAATTGTCGGCTCACGAGCAGCAGCGCCCTGCGTCTGGCCAAAGCCCGTCGTCCGAGCTGGAAAAGATGGAGCTAGCTACATCCGGGCCGCCAGACGACGACGCGCCACGGGCCCCCTCTCGTCCGTGCCGCCCGACGACGACGACGACTGGCGCGCGCCCCCGCCTCGCGCCGCGCGCAGAAATCTCTCTCGTGAGCCGCATCGGCGACGTACGTACGCTCTGGCCATCCTGGCCCTAGCTGGAGGCAGCTTGTCGTTGCCGCCAGCGCCAGCGCCATGCGCCCTGCTGCTGGTTCCTTCACGCCTGGACACGGCGGAATACACGACAACCCTCTGCGCTGCGAGCGCGCGCGCGCGAGGTGCGTGGCGACAAAGCCACCCCGTGCACGCACGCCACTCATCAGCCCGACTGTTACGCCCATGAAAGAGCGCGCGCTGGCGCGCACGTACGGCCGGCGCGCGCTCGAGCGCGAGCGCTCGGTCACGAGCCGGCGCGGCGCGGGGGAGAGGACGTGGCGCGCGTGTCTGGTCGATCCGTCCACCCACCGCCCGCTCGGCTCATGTCGCGCGCGCGCCCAGAACGTCATTGTTGTCTTGCACGGGGCGGGGCGCGCGTCGTCGTCGGTGCGTGACCCCGCCGCGCTCACAGGGAGAGTCACAGGCAGGGCAGTGCAGAGGGCTGGCGATCGACGGGATCACGCGGCGGCACGCATCGATCCGTCCGCGCTCGTCACGGGAGCATAGTGGCAGAGCAGGAGGGTGTCGCCTCCCCCCGTGTCCCCTAAACAAACGGCACGGCATCCCGCTG
Source organism: Zizania latifolia (assembly GCA_000418225.1). Classification (NCBI taxonomy): domain Eukaryota; kingdom Viridiplantae; phylum Streptophyta; class Magnoliopsida; order Poales; family Poaceae; genus Zizania; species Zizania latifolia. The sequence continues at coordinate 128,070 of KE372983.1, read as the reverse complement.
CTTCCTCCCACCCTCCCCCACAACCCCATGCATTACACCTGTTACCCAAACACCGTTACAACTTTAGGACCCCTTCATTTCAGCCTTGCCTATCGCTTGAATTATAATTTTCAAAAAAATATAGAAATTTATTATAAAGATGTTTATCAACATTTTAGAATTAAATTCATCCATCTAAACCTTAAAATGATTGGGATAAACCTTAACTTTATTTATCTTACATCTTCCACAGTATTAAATGAACAGGTTCGATGAAGACATTTTTTATATATGAGCGATTTTTAAGTTTTTAGGAAATATCTTATTTTAGTATCATTTTTGATATATTTAGTCCTTACAAAAGTTATACCGAAAATTAGGTTACCTCTTCGTACATTCTCAGGGAGAAAAAACACTTTGAAGATAATTAATGGAGGAACTTAATTAACCATACGCCATGAATGTACTTTTTGTTAGATAATGGAAGAACTTAATTACCCATTGAAAGTAATTTTTCTTGTTAGATAATGGAAGAAGTTAGCCGCACGGCATGAACCTTCCCAGCCTCCTTTTCATTGGCCGCTCCGTGCTCTGCTAGCTCCATGTTTTTTGGAACCGGTTGCGATGCGCCTTTTTTCATCTGGGGTGATATCTACAGTGTCCATGAGCAGTGCTGCTCATGAAAGCTCTGGCCTATCCGGCTACACCCTGCTGAGCCAGTGGGCTCCATTCATCCCTCAGCTCTCTGCTGCTCTGATAATCTAGCCAACTGTTGCCGCGCACAGATCTTGTGATCGAGGCGTGCATGCATGCACAACTTCTGTGATCAATCAGGCTTCAAAGATCAGTGAGTTCAATGCTGTGACCGTGACACTATTCAGTGCGGTGAGACAGTGAGAGCTTCAGAAGAGATAGAAATCGACAGATATGGGACATGTTATCCTGCAATACGATCATATCATCATAGAATATGGCCGGGCAGCTAGCTAGGTAGGCCCATTCAGTTTTGCTTTCCGATCGAACCTCCTGTCACATTTATGTTACATGATCTTATTGCCATAGACTATATATATAAATTACTTATGATGATCATATGCATGCTTGATGCTCCCCCTAACAGTATTACATAGCCATGCGTGCGTGCGTGCGTGCGTGCGTGCGTGCGTGCGTCTCATCACCGTACGCCGCCCGCCGGTAGAGACGACGGCCGGAGACGGTTCAGAAAGATAGGAAGAAATTAAGGGAGGAAATGGAAGGAAAGAATAGGACAGATTGATCGATCGAGCAATGCTGCGACGACCATATATGCTCGGCGGCGGCGGCGGCGGCGGCGGGTAGAATTAAAGGTCTCTGTACTAGCTTGCGCTGTATCTACTCGTCGTCGACGTCGTCGTGGTCGCGGCCGGTCTCGGAGCAGGTCCTTATGGCCTGCAGGACGGCCTGCTTCACGGCGTGCTCGTCCACCTTCTCCACCAGGTTCTGCAGATGAATCGATCGAAACATCAGCCGTACGTCTCGGATCAAATTGAATTTGACTGTGGATTTGTGTTGATTAATTACCTCGCTACCAATGGCTTGTAGGCGGAAGGTGTCGGAGCAGGAGGCTGTGGCATCGAGGACGCTGAGGCCGAGCTCGTCGAAGGCTTCGAGGATGGAGACGAGGAGCCCCGGGCAGCTCTTGCCGGAGAACACGTTGACGAGGAACCCGTGCCCTAGGGTTTCCACGGTCACCTGCAGCACACGCCATTAATCAGCCACCTAGCTCACTCAGAGTCAGATCAGATGCTAATTCAGACAGAGATCAGACACAACTCATAAATGCAGACATGACCAACATTAACTGTGCTGTCTGTGCATGGTACGTACTATACTGACCAATCCAAAACTCCATTGACTGTCTCAACAGAGCTCGCATTAGAAGTTTAGCATGCATGTGAACTACTCGCATTTTGGTCCCTAGCTACTGCCGGTCAGCGTTTGCAAAAACCGGTCCGGCCGGCAGCCGGACAGTTTCGTTTGCACGACGCGTAAGAAGAAAATTTAAGGAGAGCGGTAGCTGTGTGCGTAGTTGTGTACCCGGTTTTGTCTGAGAACGTCTTGCGCGCAGGCGATCTCCTGGTTCAGCCTCACCACCTTCTGCTTGAGCTCCTTGATATACATGGACGCGTCCATGATGATGGACGTGTTGCTCAGCTGCATCCGTTTCCAGCAAATTAGTTAACAGATTAATAAGGACACCATTAACAATAACAATAATAATTTCGACCCAATTAATTCCGGTAGTGAGGGATATATAAGTGGATGTACTATACATCGAATTTGATTGGGACTGCATGGTATATATCTACCACTCGATCGAGACGTTAGCAGATATTTTATATCAGAGAAAGAAATGAAAAAGCATATGAAAAACTGAAGAGAAAATTCACAAAGTTAGGAGAGCGAGGCTAATTACAGCATGGGAGTGAGTGATGGAGCGGAGGATTTGCAGCTTCTCCTGCAGTGCCGCCGCCTTCTTGCGTTCCCTCGACGACATCATCTCTCCCACTGATCTCTCTCTCTCTCTCTCTAGCAGCTCACTCTCTTTCACTTCTCCCTCTCTCTCTCACACACACAAACACACCAGCTGTTGCTCACTTAGCCTGCCAGCTCAATTGAATCAAGAGATGTATATAGCTAGAGAAAGAGAGAGAGAAGTATAGAGCTAGCTAGGTGTAAGGATCGAGAGAGCTGCTGCTAGCTTAACCGGCTTAAATGGAGAACCAAGAACAAGGCCACTCCATATGTATATAATGGCCTCTAGCTAGCTCCCGGTTGTGGCCACCACTCACGTGACCATTTTGTTGTACCTTCTCATCATCACCGTCATCTCTCTTCTCTCTTGAAATCAAGTGCAGAAAAAAAGAGAGAGGAAATGAGCACAAAACCAATGAAGTTAAAAAAACAAAGGAAAGGAAGCATTGGACGTTTGCCATATATATATGTATATATATATATGTTTATTACTAGTGTAGCTCTGAATCTGTATGATAAACGGACAAAATAAGATCGACTATTTCGCCTAATACATCGTGCTACATACGACGTCGGATCGAGCAAGTGGACGGTAGGGTTCGGCAAATATCGATCGCTTTTGTGTTTCGTTCTAGCGTAAATATTTCTGCTAGCTACTAGCTAACATAATTAGACGTGTGACACATTTGAAACCGGCCGCATTCGTACATGGTTTTGATTATTTCCTGGGAGCACGCATGCTTGATATTTCTGCAAGCTTTAAACAGTACAAGATCATGCGCGTTTTCCTTTACGTTCTATATGCAATACTAATTAATTTGAATTAAAGTTGAATTAAGCGACAAATTGAGCCTTGTAGCTTGCTAGATTGACGTGCATATGGTTCGCTACCGTGTGCATCACCAGCTAGAAGGAATCTGGTTGACAAGATGCAGTGCATTCTCCATCCCGTGTGGATTAAAGAACTGGCCATTAGTTTATCCAGGGGATATTATATGAACAAGTTGACGTGACGTAAGCATATATACTTATATTTATGATCGCATACACACACACACCTCGGTGCCCCCATAATGGAACATGGTTATCCAAGGTCCAAACATCACTCTTACTACATATGGTAATGGTATGCATGGTTGGTACATTCCAGTGATCGAATTGAATAATTGAATATTGAATTCTTTCTTGGACAGGGGTGATCGATCGGTCGATGTGTACATCGTCTACCAGCTAGCCATGCATGCATGGGATCAGCTCCAAACGAACCATTCTGATGTGTATGTGTGTGTAGTAACATGCATGGTGGCCATTCCCAAGGAGAACAAAAGGAATTAATATTGGAAGGCCACGGCATTAGCAATGGCTGATCAATTAGTTTACTGCCCTCTTGGCAGCTGCTCATCAACTAGCTAGCCGAATCATCTAAAAAAAACTAGCGAGAGAGCTTATTAACTGCCACGACGATATGATTGATTGAGATTTCATAAAAGAAATTAAGGAACTAGATAGATAGCATGCATGTACACAGCGAAAAGTATTCTACGTACCTAGGTGTGTATATGCATCTAGATTCTTATATGAAAGTTAAATAGTTATATAAAAATCTAGAAAAATGGATTACAATGATACAATACACCTAAAAGCATGCAAAAATAAATTTGGTAAACGAAACAATAAATTATGAGCTAATTAAATATGTGTTACTATTCATGACAGATTTTATTATTTCTATTTCTCCAATTGTCGAGATCGAATTTAGCCTTATATATCTGTGTACGACTTATAAGCATCATAGCCTAAGTTACCAAATTACTTTTTCCATTTTTTTGTGCAACTATTTAAATCACATGCATAAAAGAGATGCATAGCCCTATCTCATTAGTCGTTAGTTATGGTCGATAAATGCCTTTAGTGAAAGTTACTTTTATCGTGTTATTAATTATTCATCATTAGGGATGGATGTATAGGAATACTTGTCTCTAATGATCATTAGTGACAGACATAGAGGAACGATAATTCATCTCTAACTATCGATCATTAGTGATAAATATAAGTATGCATCTGATACTAATGATTGGTTATTAGAGATATATTGTATCTCAATATCCGCAACCAATGATGAATTATTAATAACATGGTAAAAGTGATGGATGTGCGTGTAGTACATATTAGCCATGGGTCTCAACTTAACCTATCACTAAATGTCTATTACTTAAGTACATTTTAGACATCATTAAAATCAATTTGTGTTGTAGATATGCGCGTATATATGTTCATACAAATCTCGCTCGTGTACACATGCAGTGCATCGTCCCACGCAATCACGCATGCAAATCATGCAACACCCTTTGTCTGCTGCCTTGCAAGTTGGAGGCTGCTAGCTAAGCATGTATACGAGCGTATCGATCCCTGGGCTCGACAGAAGAGGGCGGCAGGCATAGATACACGTTCGTACGAGGCGATAAGTTTTTTATGTATTTTCTCATCGAGAATGACGACGACGACGAGAGGGCCGGGCAGGGATAATTATATATAACTTATAAGTTAACGCATACGGCATACCATGTGATCGACGGTATTTGTGACACAACACAATAATCGGTCGATCGAGAACAACGCAGCTAGCTGGAGTAGTAGCTTAGCTAGCACCTGCCAGCAACATCCAGTTGAACCATGCTTGGTCGCATGCATGCATGCATGAGAGCAATGATCGGTTCATGGACCCGCAAAAAAAATTTATAGCCCGAGCGAATTAAATAATTGGACACGTACTATAGCTAACCATCGGCGTCGTAAATTTAATACCGGCGACACGATCGATGTGCCTATATACGACGAGTGTGGTGAGGCCCGACGGCAAACGGCAAGCTAGCTAGCTAGCTGTATCATCACTATAAAAAAAATGTTTTTTCAGGCTACGTACCTCTCTTTCAGTGTACAAATGTTACAGAAACAAATATATTATCCGAACAATAGAGAAGGAGGTGACTGGTACCAAGCGAAAAATCGATTAAAAAGACCATACGTAAAAATTAAATGTGTCTAAGCACTTAAATCGAGCAGGCGGCTAGCTAAATGTCTGTATAAATCCAGATTTAACCGTACGGTGATGGATCACGCGGAGACGAGGGAATCTGCCCGTGATCGCAGGAGGCAGGGGGCGGCCGGCCGGCCGGCGTGCACACCTGCAGCAGGGGCGTCCGCGTGAGCTTGTTCGCAAACACAGCGACGACGATTTTAAGTAACGTGTCCGGTGCTCAGCCAATGGCTAAGATCGCACCCAGCTTCTTACTAATACCGTCCCAAGCAAGTGGCTGGTGTGCCAGATCGAACAAACAGGCCGGGAATAATTTGAACTCGTATTTCAAATTCAAAATTTCTAGATATTTCTGTCGCTGTGTTTTTTTGGACGCGATCGCGATGAGATGTGCGTGGCGCATGCATGCATGCAAGCAAGGCTCCAAAAGAAATGGTCTCACGGGGAGGGAGATTTTTGCCGCCGTGCCTTGTCCGCTTTCATTCCCCTAGCTCGTGTTGGCGCCAGCCCACACACGTGCCGATCGCAACAAATCGTTGGCAGGAAATAAGAACAAACGGGCTTTTTGTTCATGAGTTAGCACCGGTTTTGTGTCGTTCCGATGTATGTATGGGGGGACGAAAACGATTGAAGTGGTCTAATCGGACTGTGCGCAGGATTCCTCAAACCGCTCACAGCAGCTCGATCGGTTACCATGGTATTTGGCCTTCTCGTTAACCGACAGTTTACGATAATTAACTGAAACAGTAACAACAGCAACCGGTTCGGTAACTGTTTAGAAAACCGTGATTGTGTGTGACAAGTCTGTGTGCAAAAGATATTGAGCATAGCTGTAATGTTTGCTGCTTGTTTTGCGTCGTATTGATTATATCACCGAGTGTAATTTGTAAGGTAGTGTTTGGATAGGAGGGTGGAGAGGAGTGGATTAATGGAATTATCTTATTTTTAGTTGATAGAATAGGATGAGATGGTTCCATACATGTGTTTGGTTGATTAATGGAATACTCTAGTTTTGTGTTTAGTTGGAGTAATAACAAGGGATGTAATTATTTAATCCTATATATGTTTGTTTTGATAAATGCGACGTAGCCGCTCACCTTCTTCCTTTCTTTGGTGAGATTACCTCCTATTATGTGATTTGGTGGTATAGCAAATTGTTAGCGGTTCTTATCAATTGAACGCAAAATTAAATGAGTTAATGGTAAAATAACAATTAGTACTAAATAAATAAGGTTCTTAGCAGCAATAATTCATGTCAACCACCTGAACATTGTATGGTCTATAAATTTTCACCGATAATCAAAGAAAAATATAAACATTTATAACCTTATACCATATATAAGAAATAAAAATTATATTGTATAGATTCATTAGCCTGGATACATACATACATACATATATATATATATGTATGTATGTATATATACATATATATGTGTGTGTATGTATGTATGTATATGTATATGTATATGTATATGTATGTATGCCCCTATAGTTGTTTAATTTAAAAAATGTACATCTTGTGTATTTTGGGGAGAAAGTTATACAATTAGCAAAGCAAATATATATAACTAAGAAATCATGACATCTAGCTCCGCGTAATTGGGCGTGAAAATTGACAAGTTTATCGATTGCCAGCTGAAATGCAACATTATGCATTTAGCCATATATCTGGCGTGGTGCATTCAACGTACCAGATACTAGTTATATCTCAGTGTGTCGTACGTACGTGAAACATTAGTACATTACATACGCATGACATCTGGAAAACGACGTGCCAAAAGCTAGCGGACGCTCCGTGCATGGTCGGACGCATACAGAACCGGAACTGGTAATACTGTAGCGCTACAATATTGATCTATATATCCGTGCATGCATAACAAAAGATATATAGCTAGCCCCTGCCGGCGGGGAAGGCACATAGAGGCTACAGCTAGCTTAGCCAGTGTTTGGTTTGGGCTAAACATGCATGGATATGTCCATATATTCATTTAAAATTTAAGGATGATGTGGTTTATGTTAGTTACGTTGTTTTGTTACATAAGATTAACCATTATGTTTGTTTGGATGGCTTGTTGATCATCTGAGATCTTGTTTATAGATTTAATTAAAATGAATATAACAATGTGATCGGATCATAAATTAGTAAATGTTTTAGGAGAAAAATCATTCAAAACTTTGCAAACATAAAATTAAACTCACCCTAATCAATCATCAGAAGATTTTTTTTATTTTCATCCAAACTTAAATGAGGTCATCCAACCATTTTTTTCGGATCTCTCTAGCATAGTGAACCATTATTATTGGAGGTTATGTCCCTACTTATCCTCAAAGCAAATAGCTAACAAGATGAATAGCCATGTCCGTGCATGTAAGTTACCTGCACTCCTGTAGTCTAGCTCGTCGTAGGCCCCGCGCGCGCACTCGATCGTACTGGTGGCGCCGCGCCAGAGCAAGCGATCGAGCAACGGCTACGTCTGCATGAGGCGTTCGTACGCCACCACACATGCATGGGCGCGTGACTGCACCGCCACCAGTCTCGATCGTGCATGCCATGGCCTGGCCGCGCGCGTACTGCCGTCGACCGATCGGACCGGAGAGATCGACTCCCGGCCGCCCCACCCGCGCAGACACGGTGCTCGCGCGCGAGCACGGGGCGTACGTACGCGCGCGCCCGTGACGCGACGAGCTATAGGCATGCGGCCCCGCGCGCGGCGGCGCCCGCTGCCTGCCCGCCAAATCATATCTCATGTATGCTCGCATGCATGGCGCGCGCGGCCTGTTCGTGATCGACGTACGACGCCCGTGGCCGCGCGATCGATTGATGTCTCTCTTGCTACGTACGTACATGGCGTGGCGTGGCGTGGCGTGGCCGGGACTCACGATAGATTTGTCCTCATGCCACGGCCGCGGAGAGCGCCTCACGTACTCGCTCCGATCCTTCGTACGCGCGCGCTGGCCGGAAGTAGAGCGAGGTAGCCAAATGGGTCGGGCTGGCTCGGCACTACGTGCCGACACGGCATGACCCGGCCGTCTCAGTTCTCACTGATATAACCATTAATAAAGATCATTGTTTATTTCCCCCTATTTTTCTATTTTCGCCAGTATTTTCTCCCAATTTTCTAGCTTTCTAAAGGTTGTCTTATTAACCTAACTACATGTGGAAACTATTTTCTAGAGACAGCTAGGTTTAGATGCCTGTGGAAATGCCTTAACCCAGGTGGCTTATTTTCTGTCTATGGAAATATTATGGAAATATAATATTTTCATAGGCTTAATTTTTGTAGCTGTGAGGCTAAATATTTGGAAAATGCAATATTTATATTTTACTAATAATTAAGCTAGTAGTATACATGCGTTTAGTACCATTGGACTAATATTCAAAAGTATTCTTATATGATACTAATTTTATAGTTATTGATAATATATAACAAAAGATATTAATGATCAATCGTATCAAATAATTCTCCAATTATTGATTGCTTACGGCAAGGCGATCTGTATATTATGCATATATTTAGTTTAGAACTCATGTAGGAAAGACACAAGTACGTTGTACTAGTACCAGTATCTAGCTAAGACGACCTGCCATCCTGCTAATCGGCCATGCATTTGTCTGATATGATCCAAATTGCATGTACTACGAGCTTAATTATGAAGGTTATTCTAGTATTATATGTGCCCGATCGATCAATCGATTTGACTGTTGCCTGGGCGGCCAGCTCATCACATAAAGGAACAACCAGGAGGGGTCCTGTTAAGCTGGCTGAAAAGCTGTGTAGGCTGGACGCCTTACGCCTGGACGCTGGACATGAGAAAATTAAAGAGCTAGTAAGAATTATAGACATTCCGGCCTAGGGCTCCTCTCATGCACGCAAGGTTTTCACATCTACATGTCCATCCATCTATCAACCTGAGGTGACCTGGGTCTTTGATGGCAGCAACATTCCACACACATTCCCCCTATTTTATTGGGCAACCCGTCTGTCCGTCATGCATCGCCCAATCGCCCTCCCGTGTTGGGCTGCAGGGAATATTTTGGTCCAGGGGATATGCTACATGGATGATGCCCGTCTGGTTTTTAGTACAGTATTTGTTTAAAGGCAATTAAGAGAGAGAGAGACATCACACTAGCGATGTTTTATTTGAGTCATTACATCTAGAAAAATAAGCCAACTAAATCTATCTAACTTTCTACTCTCTCATTCCCGTAATATTATAACTAGAATTGGATTTGATATTTTATAATACAATGAATTTGGATAGTGACACAATCCAGATTCATTATACTATGAAATATCAAATCCGCTCTTAGGTTGTAATATTACGGGACGAAGAGAGTAGTTAGTTTAGGAGATTTTTACTTTTTTTAGCAAAACTTTAACTAATTTTTTCTAAACTATCTATCCCATTTTTTTGTTCAATTGTACCATCATATTCATGACAATTAAATTCTATAAAATAAGATCTATGATTGTTTTATTTTAATAAAAGAATATAAGTATGACAAGTGGGTACAACTAAATTTTGGCTTGTTTGATCTAATTTATATCACTCTGACCAAACAATAAGTGGATCATTCCATCAGCCAACTAAACACGCCTAAATAGATCATCTTATCCCTAAACCATGAATCGTCTTATCCCAAATCAAACGGACTCTATGGTGCTTAGCTGTATACATAAACTGGCCCACCCTAAGACACCATGCATATATAGCATCCTTGCTAGCTAGTCTCGCTTAAGACTTAATTATTATACTAATTAAGTGAATAAATCTTATCACTTCAGAACACCTAAGCTACAATAATAGCAACTGGACACAATGTTCCAATGTGCATGCATGTTCAGAGGTGCTCGCTCGATCATATAGTAGTTTAATTACGCCATTTTCAAACTTACATAATTGTGTTATTATATTCCATATGTTTCTAATTTCAGCTAGCGCATGTTGTATTGGACCATCTACACATGACACAGCATCTTGTGGGGCTCGATCTATACCATGCATGCATGCATGCATGATATAAGCTATTGGTGATAACTATCTCAAGCAGATCGAAGCTCGTCATTGGTGGTGTAACCATATGTCCATATTAATGTGCAGATGTGCGTACGAGAGAGAGAGAGAGGGCGGAGGGGGAGAGCTGGACGGGAGTTGCAGAGTACTGTGGAGATGTTCGGCTAGCTGCATGCATGGAATTTTGACAAAATCTCGTGAACTGCGACTGTTGGTGAGAATTGTTGTGTGTGTATACATGGACGGATTGGCAGGGCCTTCTGGCCTATGTTGTCTATCTATTCTTGTTTTAAGCAATATTAATAATATTATTACTTAATAATTAGAGTGTTAATATAGTTTGGACACATGTTACTGACCATAATTTGTCAATAAAAGTTATCACACTTGTTTAAGTTAAGGCTATCAAATTCTTTGTCACGTCTTAGCAAGCCTAAGAGAATATTGCCACACTTTTTAAGTCATTGACTCGTAGGGCTTACTTTGTTGGTAAAGAATCTTACCATAACTATGGCTGCAACTAAACACCTGTTAAATTGGTCAAACTTATCTAATCTTAGGCATGGCAAACTGTGATAAAGTGTGGCTGTCAACTAAATAACCCCTAAATTTTGATCTGCATTCGCCACTATGGATTGATAATAAGAGACCTATTTGGAGAGCTTTTGTCAGTTGCAGACACTTCAAGAATATGAAGCTCTCCCATACCATCCAGATTCTGACTCTAAATTATGAAACTCAATAACTATAAAATCTAAAAATAAACTAAAATGCCGAAGCTAGAAAATACAAGCTTTCTTTATTTTTCACTAACTATATAGCCACCCGTTACTTCCCAGAATCTAAAGCTCGTAAGTGAGTTAGGCTGACGTAAGTATATGCGTGTGTATATATATCCTTGCAAAAGACTGGCATTTTGTCCTGTGTGCATGCATGCTCTAGCTTGCTTGCATGAAATAGGGGATACTTGTCTTGTTTTTCGCTTGGGACCCCTTAATTTTTTTAAAGACGAAGATATATGGATTACGTGACTGTGTGAATTAATCAGCGAGGAGTAAGTCTTGTACTTTTGTGCAATTAATTAGTAGCAGTGAAATTAAATTTAGTTGACGATTTGGCAAAGCCAAATCGACTCTCTACAATCTCTTAAATTTAATTTCGTACATATAGCCACTGAATTGGATTTTGAATAAGGCTAGCTCACATGCGTGCATGTACAGTACATAACAATACTAATTTAGGATGCATGGATAAGCCAATAAGGTAGCTCTCACATGTATAATTTAAGGGAAATTTTACGGTCTTGAGGAGGTACCGTAATTTTTAGTGTTAATTTTGGCACATCTTGGTCAGGTGCCAAGAGATATCAAAATTAACACTAAAAATTATGTTACCTCTTCAAGAACCGTAAAATCACTCATAATTTAAATTTCAAATGGAATTAAACTGAAGAGAAATCTGAAAAGATCAGAACAAGCTGGGTTTGCTTGCAACTGCATGCATGCATGAACATGCAACTTGTGTGTTCATTAATTGAATCCTCGTTAGATATATTATACTTTTCTGTTCAAAAATATAAGTCGTCTAAGTTTTGGTGCGATCTTGAATGTAGAAGGTTGTCAATTAATTTCTTTCACGATATATTATAATTAGCATATATAAAATTATAATATCATATACAAATTTAACTACATGCATAGCACAAAAATATACATTTTTAATTTAATTACTACTCAAAAATTAAAATATTATCATTTTCAAATATATGCACACGACTCTTATATTCTTTGGGTAGTAACTGTATGCTAAGACAAGCAGGGCAAATAATGCCTCTGGCATCTGAGCGGCTCCCAGCAATTATTGCAAGCACTAACACGACATATACGCACAGATGAAAGCGACAAACTAAAATGCAACTTGCAAGAAAGAAAGACGGGTGTGGTTTGGCCGAGCATAGCGTTTTTGTTCCAACAAATATCTGTCTAAGTCCAAACATGTAGAGATTAACAGCTAGTGATTCTGTCGATCTGTGAACGTTTTTTTCTCTCAGCTTGATGGACACATAGAGAGTATCAATATAATATATCCCGTGTTCTTATGCGCATTGTATATTTTATTTTTTTTAAAAATACATTATTTATAACCTTGAAACGCGACGTACATCGTATTTCCAAAATATATGAAATAGAGGATGAAAATATGTTTATATAATAATATAAACACACCCACACGTATACAAACGGTACAAAACGAGCCCATCCGTTAATAATTGAAGGAGTATTGTACTTCATCCGGCTTACAAATATTTTGCTTTTAAGAAGAGTAAAACACCAAAATAATCATAAAATGATATTATAAAATGACTTGGTAAAAATAGGCAAACTAAATTTTTTTGATTTGTGAACCGATTAGAGATAAAATGTAGAATTTTTTTAACGGAAAACGAAGAGTTAGAAATAAAATATTTTCGAGTGATTTTTGCCATTGCATTTTTTCTAATTTTTTGAAGGAACATTTTTCTGATTGTACATACAGAACTACATATGTACGTATGCACACGTACGTACGTAGACTAGAAAGTATATATAATCAACTCTGTGGTACCGTTAGTTAAGTTGTTTGTACAACAATAATCCTCGATCATATATGGTAGCCATTTTTGGCACGCTGCGTACGTTCTGCACTCCTCATCAACCTTAACACGAACGAGCTGGCATGCTCGGTCCCTAGCTAATTAATCAGTTCGATCATGTCTTGATTAACAATAAATCCTCTGAGCTGAGCTGGTCAGTTAGGCTTTTATAAGTACCAAAATAATTAGTACTAGGACGCATCTATGTTCATCAAACTACGATATTACCGTAGTTTCAGACCAATTCGTTAGTCTGCGATTAACGATAACCGATCTGCATGCTGTTATCAAGCCATCTCTGCCAGCCGGCCAGCCGGGCCCTGGTTAAGAGAATCACGGCGGCAGCATATATATATCCGGCGGACGCCGCCGGTAGGTAGCAGGTAGCTATGCACGGTCATCTTCCCGATCGCCGGCGTCCGGCCATCTCACGGGCGAGTGAGGTTGATCTACTAGCTAGCTATTAGCTCGGTCGATAGATGCCAACACATAGCTATCCCAGGCACTCTCAGGTGTGGCAATTAATACAGTAGGGGCCAATTCATGATGCATCGCAATGGAGAGGCGCCGTCACGTGGGTCACTACGACGATCAGCTGGCCGGTCACGAAGGCGACGGTGTCAGACGACCAAGCACGCAGAAACGTAACCATGCGGGACCAAAGCTTGCTGTGGATCCCACACGCGCGCCAGAGTTGAGGATCGAGGAAATGAAAAGCAACTGCGTGAACTTCAAATACTTTAGAAAAATCCTAGTGTTTTATTTTCATCATAGAAAAATTTGATTTTTAGTTTGTGCGCGATGTTTTTGACGTAGTTTTGGGCCGTGTGATGACATCGGTGGACGCGGTACATGATGCACGTACGTATCTGACAAGGCAGGCAGGGCAGGCGGCCGGGGCCGGTCACATGCATACATATCTGTAGGCTCTATATGTACAAAACGGTCTCTAGGATTCTCGGGGCGGCAAACTAGCTCCCAAGCCTCACGTGAGTGACGGCGATCCATCCATCCATCCATCGGTCGCGCCTGCCTGCCTGTGCCTGCCTCTTCTGCCTCTGCCTGCCTCTTCTGCCTCTGCCTGCCTTGGAAAGTACACTCACATGCCATTGGCGCAACGTACGCCTCCATCGCTTCGCTTACCTCACGCCAAGCACATCGCCGGCCACGCGGATTGAGCCGGCCGGCGACGTCGATCGCCGTGTCGTCGTCGTGCTGCGATCGAATCGATCGATGGGTATCGACTCTCGATCGCGCGCGTCGCCTACGTGTAATCAACGCAAACCGACGGATCGATCACTGTCTATTATATTTAGATTTATGTGTATAAAACCAAAAATTAACTCAAGTAACTTTATTGTCACTTATTTATTTTTTAAAAAATATGTTATTTGTTTATAAGAAGAATATTATTTATTTAACAATGTTAAGTATTAAAAATAGAAAAATGATTAGACGGTCTTAAACAACTCTTACTTTAAAGAGTTAAAAATACTGACACGATTTATATAAGAAATTAAATATATTAATTAATTTCCGTTTTGTACCATAGTGAAAGGGAACGTCTCCGTAATCCCTTTTTACAGCGCGTCTCTCTCGTCGTCTTCTCGGTCTCCGACCCGTAGCGATGACATCCGTATCGATCGACGCACGCATGCATGCCGCATGACCTGCTCGACGGCCGGCACTCCGGCAGGACGACCGGCGCGCGGCTAGCTAGCTGCATGCTGCTGGTGCGTGCACGCGCCGGCGGACGAGATGTGGATCACAATCGACGGATATATCATAGCCGGGGAGAAATTATATCTTGTGTGGCACCGCCGCGCCATGGACGACGGATCACGGATGGATGGACGGACGCGCCTCGTGCGTGCGAGTTTGATCTGGACGCACACACAGACACAGCGGTGGCCGCCGAGCTCATGATGTGTGCGCATGCATGCAACCGGAGGAGCAGGACGACGCCGCTGCCGCCGCCTGCTGCATGCATGCTGCGCGCGCGCGCGCCGGGACAAGCGCGGCGAGTATGGGTTCGTTTGGCGGGGAGCCTGCAGCCGTGCGCGGCTGCATGCATATTGTTTTTTTCCTGGCCTGCATGCGGCGCGGCTGCTGTTGCCGTAGCGTCGTACGTAGCTCGCGTTGGCATCATCGGTGGCGGAAGACGACGACGTCGAGTACACTCCTACTGCTCTGCATGAATCATAGGTAGCTAGCCAGCTAGGTAAACTAGGTAAGTACTTGCTGTACATATTAGACATTGACACTCTAAATTAAATGTTACTACCTCCACTAATACTGACATGCGTGATTACTCTAAGCTCTGACTTTAAAGATTTAAGATTTGCCTAATAATATTTTTATATAGGCGAATTATATAGTATAAAAGCTGTACAGTTATATTCACAATCCAAAATATTATATAGTTAGAGTTGTTTGTTTTAATCTTGCTTTAAAATTAACGGTCAAAATGTACATGTAGTATTCGTGAAAGTGGGAATTAGACGTAAGACGTTGACACCACAACATATTTGATCCATTGTGAAATATTCGATCAATCCGCTAAGGTTGTACTCCAGTAAATATAAAGTTCTAAGCATGAAGCAGCCAACACATCGGCCGGCCCGTACACTATAACGGCTCTCAAACGATTAAATACCATATATTACAGTTTTAAATATAACAGAATAACTATTTTCAGAATTTAACCAAGCTGATTTATCGTTTTAAGAAACTATTCCTAGTCAAAGTAGACATTAAATTGCAACTGAGTTTGATGTGCAGAGATGAGAGATCTAAAATGACAAAGCTGAGATGCAGGGCCTAATGCCTACTTATAGATCTCTAATAACACCCATGTGTGAAACACAAAAAAAACTTCAATCGAGTCACCGTAAATATTTTGGTTTGATTTCGGGGGAGGGAAATTGTTGTAGCATAGTATTTTTTTAAGGAAAAAAACAGTGGCCCAGAGCCCACCTACATCGATGACCATTAGGAATTTAGGCCCACTGACCATGTAGGTGGATCATTAGGCCCATTAATGGCATCAAGATCTGTTGGGCTCTAGGTAAGTAGGTGATCCCTAAAACAATTACTCTTCTGCTTGTGAATATTTGTTAGGTTTATTGAGAATATATTTACTTTGATCATTGAAATTTAAAATTAAACTAGAACAAATAAATCTAACTATACAGAAATGTGAGGAACAAAAAAATATGAGAATTTTGCTGCGCATCCAGGGAATCGAACCCTGGTCAGTACCGTGGGAGGGTACTATGATACCACTACACCAGATGCGCTTGATGCTAAGAAGCTACTTAATTATATTCATCACCAGTTCAAGAAGCGTAAAAATGATATGAGTAAACCCATCTTGAAAAATACTTTCAGATTCTTTATTTTTTAAAAAACAAGTTGTAAACTTGTTGTGATAATCTCCGCCCAACTGGCCTGGCCTTCTGTGCTGTAGAATTTAATTTTTGTCGCAGACTTCAACGATGACAACCGGTATGGTGATCATTGATCAGTGGTACTGGTAACGTGGCATTTAGGTAGCATTTTGTTTGAGGGCGAGCATGAATAGAATATAATCATCTATGGATTTAGTGATGAGACGATATATATCAGGTGTTTTGGTTGGATGAATGGGATAAGACAATTTTTTGTTTGGTTACGTGTATATAACTTGGATGAGATAAGCCTAATTTAGTGGGGCCCACTTATCAAATATATTTTTTAATAAAAATATAATCATATGAGACCTTATTTTATAGATTAAATTGTAATGAATACAATGATGTAATTAGATCATAAATTGAATAAATGATTTAAGAGAAAAAATCATTTGAATATTTATAAACGAAAAAATAAATGTATTCTAACCAATCAGGAGATAACACATCATCTTATTCAATACTGGATGGACTTGTCTAGAAAAAATTTATGAATCCCTCCATCCAGCATATTAAAATAATATTCTTTTTGGTGGCCATCCCATCCACCTTCGTTCTCCAACTAAATAGCTATAGATGACCCTATCCCATCTAGGATATTCATCGAACCAAACACAGTACGGTGGCGCGTATATTTTATATAGGACCAGCATGTGCTTCTTGATTACAATTTCCGCCCAAGAGAAGTTCGAGTAGAATTGGAGTCTTCACGTTTGAATCTAGTTTTGGAATATAGAGTTGTACTTGTACAGTCGTACTGTATTTGTTTTTGTCTCGTGCATGGTCCTGTTTAATGTACCGTTATAATCTGAATAGAATTGAACTCTTCTATGTCTAATACTTCATTTTTATTATAATTCATTTGACCTTTTTAGGTTAAACTTCTCAGAATTTAACAAAATTTAAATAAAACTAAATTAATATTTATGTTATCAAATAAATACACTATTAAAAAATATTTCATGATAGATTTGACGGAACTAATTTGACGATGTAGTTGTTGATATATTTTTTATAATATTAATCAAAGTTAATGGATATATTTGGTTTATTAAAAAACTAAACAAATTATAACACGGAAAGGATGGGGGTATAATCTAAGTTTTCTATTTCTGTTTTATTTAGTGGTCACTCACGGGTCAGTTTTATTTCCAAATAGTAAAAGAAGATTCCTGTATATCTTTTCCGATTTGATTTTCCTAGTGCTCTATCCGTGTAACATCTTTAAAAAGCACCTAATCTAACGTTGATTTGGTGTATTAGATTCCACACGACCTAGTTATTGATCAAATCTTAACAATTATAATTTAGATCCACCACGATTTAACACGGTGCGTAATTTCTAGACTCTAAAACAAATACGATGACCCTTCTTTTTAGGCTGTCTTAATAATTATACAATAGACGTTGATTCTGCCTGCTGGCAAGTATGAACTCGTTCATTCGCTATTCGATCACTTATGAGGTAAGCTAAGAAATATATTGCCTAGCTTGCACTGGCATGCTTGTGTATATCCTTGTCAGAGGCAGAGCTAGCTAGCCCGGTCCCTATGAAAGTATGAATTGATTTCAATAACTTGTTTGGTCATCTTGGCCTGATTAACAAATCCAGATCCTAATTAACTAGTGTTAATTGCATCATCCAGGCATCGAAATGATCGACTCACCGCAGAAAGGGAAGAGCATGCAGCATCAACCTATCACCCTGTCAGTAGTCAGTGCCACTCACCTCGCTCTCAATCACTCGTCTGATCTCTCCGTGCAGCACCAACTAATCGAGACGCAAACCTAACAAACATTTCC
This sequence comes from Zizania latifolia, assembly GCA_000418225.1. Lineage (NCBI taxonomy): Eukaryota > Viridiplantae > Streptophyta > Magnoliopsida > Poales > Poaceae > Zizania > Zizania latifolia. Next base: position 109,634 of record KE372983.1, on the reverse strand, counting down.
ACATCATTACGCACGCAATTGCAACCAGAGCACTAATGCGTCCGTCCTTGGTAGAATTGTGTTTTTCTTTTCTAGGAGGAGATGATCTTAAATTACATGCATGCACTCGTCCTTAATTCTCATCCATGGCACTAATAGTTTAGCTATCACTAGTGGCGGATACTAGCCTACGGCAGTTTAAAATTTTATTAATTTTTTTTATCAAAATACAATACAAAAATTTAAAGAAAAATTGAGAACAAATAACTCATTTTTAGACGTTATCAATTTCTCGCTCCGCTCCAACTACACCGTTATTTTTCCTACTCCGGTGACAGAAAAAAAAATGTCATTTTGGACCTATTTGAAAACAAACTTTGAACATTCTGAACATTAAATGTCGTTTTATATATTCATGTTGGATGTATAAAAACCATCTATATCTGTACATTTTCTCTAAAACCACCATCATAATATTTTAGTTTTGTTGGGGTTTTCGAGTATCATGGCATGGAAATTAGCGGTCAAGGTTAGCTACATTCCAAAGACCAAGTCGTTAAAATTAATGGCATGTATGTACCTAACAGCTAATTAATCGTGTCAAGCATTGCAGAATTAATAACTGCCTACATGGTGGTGGTGACATGCATTTTGGTTGGCACACAAGCCAATGATTGATAGTGTTAGCTCAAGTGGAGTCTCAAGAAAGGGAGATGACAATACTGGAAAGCTTGGCTGATCCGATGATGCTGCCGTTTCTTGCCGGGGACACTGACTAACGTGGTGCTACCTTTATTAGGTGTTGGGTCGAGCTAGCTTAAGGCAGTGTAAGACAACACCCCTCTTATTAATCTACTGCTTAATCTGCATATGGGGACGATGGGATGCATTGCGTCCACATTCAATGGATCGATCGATATGTCGTTGGTTGTGCGTATAGCTGCTCTGATTAATTAGCTTGATTGATCTCCAGTTTGACATAGCTCAAGTAGAACCGTAAATTAATTCGTACTAAAGCAGTTAGTATTGCACTACCAGAAGATTCCATATTATTGACCGTCGATTTGGAAGGTAAATTACTACGTTTGATTAACCTGCAAGTTGAGTGTATATTCACAGTTTTTGACCGGTTGAACTTACTCAAGAAGTTTTCAGTCGTCAGACGATTCTCCTCAGATTATTATACATCACTAACATGGATCATATGCTGATATGCCGCGCGCACATCGGCATGTATGACAGTACTAACTCATCATGCGATATTGCGATGGCAGAGAGATATAATACATATCAATCTGTCCTACTACGAGGGGCAGGAGAAACTACGACTAATTGTCTAGCCTTTCAGAGCTTTAGGTTAGATATAATAATTATTATTAGCAAATCTGTATTTATCATCTCTTTTTTCGACTCTCCTCCACATCACTGTGCATGTCGCCTCCCCTCTCACAAACTGTTGTACCAATTTATAATTTTATACATTCGTATCACATATTTTTTTTTACAATTTTACTCTTATAATTTCTAATACAACTAATTAAGATGAAATAGATTTTTTAAACTTTAGACAAAAGGCAATTAATGTTAGGATACATGTACAGTAAAATTTCACTTAAATAATTATTAGCACCAATATCTGTAGGTGGTTGTAATGCGCGAGCACGGCACGCTTATATTCTCAACTGAATATAATTAATGAGGCTAAGATCGACAAGATAGCACCAAGCAAGTAGTAGGTGGACTTTTCTGATCGATCGCTTCTAAGCTTAGTTCGATAGTGCTTACCGATAATTAAGTTACATGCATGCACGATACACAGCATTTTCATGTTAAGATTCAGTGATGCCCACTCGTACGAGATGATGCAAATTACGGCCGCGTCAGCTAAGGGTCAGTGATGTCCGAGCAGGCCTGGCTCGGGGGGTTTGTGTTTAATTTATTGTTCACACAGCGGCGGAGCCAACAATTTTTTTGAGTCCGGATAAATCTAACTATATTTAATATTTGATATAAAATTTTTATTTTTAATCTCTAAAACAATACTAAAATTCTATAGCGTATTCGCCGACGAGCCCGAACGGCTGTCCGGGGTAGCCGGGAGTTGGCTCCACCACTGCGATCACATCCATGATCTGCTATGAAAAGCTTAATGACAAAGAGATGTAATCAACAAAAGCTTAATGACAAAGAGATGTAATCAACAACTCTGAATTCTGCAATCAGATAAGAACTAAGTGTGACTCCATTGTGGATCCAACTAGGGAGCATCCATGCATGCGTGTGTGCACACTAGCTAACTGCTGCTACTGAACCAATAATGCACTACTTATGAGCCAATAACGTAATGCCATCAACTAGCCGTTCACTATAATTTTTTTCGCAGGAGCAAAAAAGAATCGGTATGTCTCTGTTTTATAAAAAAGAGTTGGTATGTTAATATGATATCTAAAATTAAAGATAGAAAGGAAAAGAGCTCCAAAAGCTCTCCAGGCAACGCTGCAAACTTCAGTTTAAGAGACTGGTGGATGTTTAGCCTTTTAAAGGCAAGCTTGACAATATCAAAAAGACCAGAGAAAATCACTAATACGAGGATTATAGACGGCTAATTAAGATTTTATATATGGTTTAGGCAGCCATCTTAAAAATATCGTATTTTTATAGACATGTGTCTTAGCTAACCATAATACAAATAATATTAAAAAAGAAGTTGAAGCCACCTACCAATGTACACTACTATGCACTCTATAGTGGGAGGTGCATCACCTTACACGAGCCTCTCGGTGTACCGTCCTATGCTACAGTGTGCCTCACTAGGCCCAACAGATAGCCACACTATAACGTAATTGCGTCTCCTTGCCTTATATTATTTTGGAGAAATTTTACAGTTAATTTTGGTATCTGTCTAGATATATTAAAATTAACACTGAAAATTATGGTACATCTTGATATCTCTTCAATAACTGTAAAATCACTTATTATTTTTTCTATGTGATACATGGGAGCATAAGAAATTTTGTGCAAAAAGCTTGACGCTGAGGATGAGGGGTCATTACCTATCGGCTTATCCACGTAAATCCAAGAAAGATTCTGAAGAGAACCTCTACCGAAACTTGATGCGTCAGGGCTTACATCTCTCTCTTTGTGTCCACTTTCACAAGTTTCTCTATTCAATCTCATGTATGCGTGTTTGATGCATTGAATATGTACGCTCTGCCTCTATACTTACCTTGTGTATGTGTGTTTAATGCGTAGGTGGACCTAACGCCCGATTACCGTGGGCTAGTGCTTAGGTTAAAGTACATAGTAGTGGGTCACATCTGTTACTCTAACATATGCTCTAAATAAAAAAAAATAGCCCGAGCATTTAAGATAACAAAAGGCTATATAAGCCCTCTTCGAAACAACTTATTAAACGGTTATATGCCAAACGGTAAAGTTATAGATATCTTACATAATAACTATAATTAGCCATATAACTAATAATAAAAATCAAATATCTTTATCTAATAATCAGGATTATGTTATACCTATAGTCTAAAATGCTCACCCCAGCCGGCAGCCCAAATAAAGTAAATGACATGTGTTCGTTATTAGACTTGTTCAGTCCCTGAAAAAATTCCTAGATCCACCTATGGTTTAATGTATCGAATGCATATGGCATGTCTCTCTACTTGTATGTTATTTGATCTTATCTGTGATTGATTTATAGAAGGTCTACATCAACATTGTTTCTGCAGAATATATAGTTTCATTCCATATCATCAGAACATGACATGTTTGCTTGATTGTGAATTTGTGATCACCAGTGTTTGTTCCATAATCACCATCATACCACATTGGCCTGATTGGTATCCATCTATTTATTTAATGAAGGTGCTGCGAGTACACAGCTACACACTGAGAACAGCAAGCACTCAACCAATATACAAGCCTTTTCTCACGGGCTATCTAGAACATCATCAAAGTAAAAGACCTTACATGCACTGCGAAATGTGATAAAATTGGTAAGGTAAGTGTGACTGCACCAAGGACGGTGATACTGATGGAATTGTGCCCAAAAAAATTCTGGGAGAACCGGAAGTTTCGGCTGTAGCCGGAAGTTCTGGGTTCTGGAGCATCCGGAAGTTCTGGTAGGACCAGAAGTTCCGGGTAAGTCTCAGTGTTCGATTTTTTGGACGAACCGAAAGTTTCGGCCGGAGCCGGAAGTTCCGGGTTCTGGATGAACCGGAAGTTCCGGTTGGATCGGAAGTTCCGGATTGAGAATTAATTCGATCAGAAGGTCTATTTCGGAAGTTTTGGATGGGATCCGAAAGTTCCGGCTATAGCCGGAAGTTCCGGACCACGTGAACAGATTAGATCTGTTGAGCTTTAGTACAGATTAAAGGCCCACGTTGGTGCACTATATAAAGAGGGGTGGGGCTAGCACGTGAAGGCTGCTATTCATTGATACTTCACCCTAACCCTAGCCGTCACCTCTCCTCTCTCCTCGATCACAAGGGTTGTGGTTGATCTCTTCCGGATCTCGCGAGTGGTGCTAGCACGCCGGCGCGAGGTGATCCCATCCCTGTACGTGTGGATACCGTAGAGGCATTGTTGCTGCATCGGTGCTGTTCTTCTTCCTTGGAGAACACCGGATTACGCCGACTTCGCCGCCGACGAACGGACAGAGCTGTGAGGAGTAGCTCGAGGATGCGCTTCATCGACTCTACTTCCGCTGCCCGAGCACGTCTCGAGGCTCAAGGTAACGATCCATGATCCCATTACACGCATGGTTCCTGGGCTAACGGGATAAAATTTTGAAATTAAGCGCTAGCGTAGCCTCCCCATAACCCAACAGTGGTATCAGAGCCTACGTGCGTAGAGTTCGATCTGGATCGATCACATATGGTGATATGTGATGGAAATAGATTGGATCTATTGTTTTTGTCGTCGGATTTTGGAAGTTCCGGTTGGACCGGAAGTTCCGGGCCGAAATAATTTTCGATACAGAATGTTATTTTCGGAAGTTTCGGGTATGACTCGGAAGTTCCGGGTCCGGAAGTTCTGGTTGGACCGGAAGTTTCGGACAGAAATAAATTCCGTACAGAATGTTATTTTTGGAAGTTCCGGGTGTAGCCGGAAGTTCCGGGCCAAAAATAAATTCGAGTCAGAAGTTTGATTTCAGAAGTTCTGACCCTAAGTCGGAAGTTCCGGTCTCTTCGGCCGAAAGTTCCGGCTGAGCCGAAAGTTCCGGGTTTGTTTTCAATTGCGCATAGTCTCCGCCTAACTTATTTTTGCAGAGAATGTTGTGATTGGTATGGCCTTGCAAAATATATGATACGCGCTTGTAATAACATGGCCTGCGTGTCATGGTTGATTGCAGCCCAAGGCTGTTCAAATGTTGTACGACCTACGCGTCGACATATGATGCTTCAGTTCATGTAATTAGTATAGCGCTATTAGTTGTAATAGGCTGATACAGGTTCATAGAGGCCTGAAGCGGTATGACTCGACGGACAGGAACCATGGAGATGGAGATCACCATGTGAAGGGGCCGTACTCAATCACAGTCAATATGATTGTCTGCGATGTTTACTTTTGTTCATGTCATACTATTCTTTTATGATTGCGTGTGCGGTAGGCATCGTTATCCTGATAAAATAGTATTCTCTCAGAAAATTAAGTATTGATGCTCTTTCCAATAGCTGCACCTACTAAGGTTGTGATCACTGTATTGTGGGTCTGCCAAAGCAGGGTGCCATCTTTTATCTCAATCAGTTAGGGTGGTGTCGGACACCACATGTATAGTATTGGTTGACTTAACAAAGCTATCAAAACGGTTTTGAGCTTTGGGGTATGGAGTTGAGTGTCGGATATTGGATATCACCTCAACGAACAAGAGTCACATATAATGTGATTAGCAAGGTGTTGCTTACCTATGTCACTAATCTTCTAGCCGTGATGCCAAAGCTCACTAGGAGTTAGTCGACTATGGATCTTGTCCCACAATGTATTGTTAGAGGAAAAGCGATCATTTTTTATATTGTGGTATATCTTTTATTTGATAGAAGATCAACATAGCATAGTGCTGAACCTTGTATTTTGTTGTAGATCGTGGCACCTACTGTGAAGAACACTTCAGTTTTTAACCTGCGACCCATTCTTGAAAGAGAAAAATTATCTGGAACAAATTTTATAGACTGGTACAGGAATCTAAGAATTGTTCTCAAACAAGAAAATAAAGATTACGTTCTGGAGAAACCCCACCCTAATGAACCGAAGGATGATACACCACTAGCTGAGAGGCGGGCTTATGAGAAGCACGCCAGTGATTCAGTAGATGTCAGCTGTCTCATGCTTGCTTGTATATCCTCTGAGCTTCAGAAGCAATATGAGGACAGAGATGCCTACGATATGATCATTGGACTAAATGGCATGTTTGAGAACCAGGCAAGGACCGAGAGGTATAATGTCTCTAAGTCTTTATTTGGGTGCATGTTGGCAGAGGGTAGTCCTGTGAGTCCTCATGTGATCAAGATGATTGGTTACGTGAAGAACTTACAGAAACTTAGCTCTAAGCTTGATGATAACTTGGCCACAGATATGATACTTCAGTCGCCCCCTGCGAGCTTCGAGCCGTTTATTATGAATTTTCATATGAATGGCATGAAGAAAACATTGGCTCAGTTACATGGCATGCTTAAGACGGCCGAGGACAACCTCAGGAAAAATTCTAGTCATGTGATGATGGTTCAGAAGGATAATAAAAAGAGGAAACGAAAGGGTAAGGCTAAAGCTCCAGTGCGATCTCGACCTCCAAGTCTAACTCGGCTAGAAAGTCCAAGCCGGGTGCCGCTGCTTCTGACACTTGCCACCACTGTCATAAGCCTGGCCATTGGTGGATGAATTACAAGTTGTACTTGGAGGAACAAAAAAAAAAGAAGGGAAGTGTAACTTCCGCTTCAGATATAAATGTTATTGAAATTTACCTTACTACTCATCTAAGTGATTCGTGGGTATTTGATACCGGATCAATGATTCACACTTGCAAATCGTTGCAGGGATTGAATAGGATAAGGAAGTGTGCAAGAGGCGAATTGGATGTTCGCGTCGGCAATGGTGCAAAAGTTGCTGCGTTGGCCGTCGGCGTCTATTCTTTATCGCTACCCTCAGGATTAGTTTTGGAGTTAAATAATTGTTATTTTATTCCCGCCCTGAGCAGAAATATTATCTCTTCGTCATGTTTAGAGGAAGACGGTTTTGAATTCGTAATAAAGAACAAGTGTTGTTCGTTATTTTCGAATGGTATACTTTATGGTGTTTGTCCATTGGTGAATGGCTTGTATATTCTGAATCTTGAGGATACACACGTTTATAACATTAATACTAAGAAACATCAACTAAATAATTTGAATCTTACCTATGTCTGGCATTATCGTTTGGGTCATATAAATGAGAAGCGCATACAAAAGCTTCATAGATATGAAATTTTGGAGTCTTTTGATTTTGAATCATTTGACACATGTGAGTCTTGTTTAGTTGGCAAAATGACTAAGACCCTTTTTATTGATCAAAATGAGAAGGCAAATGAGCTATTGGCCATTGTACATACTGATATATGTGGACCAATGAGTTCTATAGCTAGAGGTGGTTTTTAGTACTTTATAACTTTTACCGAGGACTTTAGTATATTTGGTTACATCTACTTAATGAGGCATAAGTCGGGATCCTTTGAAAAGTTCAAGGAGTTCCAGAATGAAGTACAAAATCGTACTAGCAAGATAATTAAATTTCTACGATCGGATCGTGGAGGTGAATATTTGAGCCATGAGTTTAATGATCATCTGAAGCAGTGTGGAATTGTTTCACAGCTGACTCCACCTGGCACGCCTCAGTGGAATAGGGTGTCCGAGCGGAGGAACCAAACCTTGTTGGACATGGTCCGGTCGATGATGAGTCAGGTTGATCTTCCATTGTCTTTTAGGAGACTTGCTTTAGAAACTGTTGTTTTCACGTTAAATAGAGTTCTATCTAAATCTGTAGAGAGGACACCATATGAGATGTGGAATGGGAAGCGTCCCGGGTTGTCTTTTCTAAAGATTTGGGGTTGTGAGGCTTATGTAAAGCGTTTGACGTCTGATAAGCTCACACCCAAATCTGATAAATGCTTCTTTGTGTGATATCTTAGGGAAACCAAATGATATTACTTTTATAACCGGGAAGAAGGCACAGTGTTTGTCGCCCGGAATGGTGTTTTTCTAGAGAAAGAGTTTCTCTCGAAAGGAGTTAGTGGGAGCACGGTGCATCTCGAAGAAGTTTGAGAGCCACCAGAAATTGTTTCATCTCCTACTGAACCGCAACTCGATATGCAAAGTGTTGCAGAACCTGTTGTTGAGACAGCAGCCCCACGACGGTCGAAAAGGTTGAGTCGTGCACCCGAGCGGTTTGCGTTTCTAACCACTGGGTAGCGCGACGTATTATTATTGGACAATGATGAACCTAAGACCTATACAGAAGCGGTGATGGGACCAGACTCTGAGAAATGGCTTGGAGCCATAAGATCCGAGTTGGAATCCATGCGAGAGAACCAAGTTTAGAACTTGGTTGATCCACCCGATGGTGTAAAAACCATTGAGTGTAAATGGATTTTTAAGAAAAAGATAGACATTGATGGAAATGTTCACATCTATAAGGCACGATTGGTGGTGAAAGGTTTCAGACAGATTCAAGATGTTGATTATGATGAAACATTTTCGCCGTCGCTATGCTAAAGTCTATCCGAGTCATCCTAGCAATTGTCACATTTTATGACTATGAGATATGATAAATGGATGTCAAGACGGCTTTCCTTAATGGAAACCTAAGTGAGGATGTATACATGACACAGCCTAAAGGTCTTGATGATCTAGAGAATACTGGGAAAATTTGCAAGCTGCAACGGTCCATTTATGGGCTGAAGCAGACTTCTCGGAGTTAGAATCTTCGTTTTGATGAGGTAGTCAAAGGGTTTGGTTTCATCAAGAACGAAGAAGAGCCTTGTGTTTACAAAAAGGCTAGTGGGAGCTCTCTTGTGTTTCTGGTCCTATATGTGGATGACATATTGTTGATCGGAAATGATATTCCTATGTTGAATGCTGTCAAGTCTTCGTTGAGAAAAAGTTTCTCAATGAAAGATCTTGGAGAGGCAGCATACATCTTGGGCATAAAGATCTATAGAGATAGATCGAGAAGATTAATTGGATTAAGCCAAAGCATGTACATTGATAAGGTATTGAAACGGTTCAATATGCAGAATTCAAAGAAAGGTTTCCTGCCAATGTCACATGGTATTTCTCTCAACAAGAGTTAGTGTCCTTCGACACCTGATGAGTTGGAGAAAATGAGTGCGATCCCGTATGCCTTTACAATCGGATCATTCATGTATGCCATGCTGTGTACACGCCTAGATGTTTCTTATTCTCTAAGTGTTATGAGCAGATACCAGTCAAACCCGGGTGAAAGTCATTGGGCGGTTATAAAGAGTATCCTTAAGTACTTGAGAAGAACTGATGATATATTCCTGGTCTATGGTGGTGAGGAGGAGCTCGTTGTAAATGGTTACACGGATGCTAGCTTCCAAACTGACAAAGACGATTCACGGTCGCAGTCAGGATTTATGTTCTGCCTCAATGGAGGCGTAGTGAGTTGGAAAAGTTTCAAGCAAGAAACGGTTGTGGATTCTACCACAGAGGCCGAGTATATTGCAGCTTCAGAAGCTGCGAAGGAGGCAGTTTGGATCAGAAAGTTTGTTTCTGAGTTGGGTGTCGTCCCTAGTGCGTCCAGTCCAGTGGCTTTTTATTGTGATAATAATGGTGCCATTGCGCAAGCCAAAGAGCTTAGATCGCATCAGAAGTCCAAGCACATACTGCGACGCTATCACCTGATCCGTGAGATTATAGATAGAGGTGATGTGAAGATATGCAAGGTGCACACGGATTTGAACATAGCCGATCCATTGACGAAGCCTCTCTCACAGCCTAAGCATGAGGCGCACTTGAGCTTAATGGGTATTAGATACTTGCGTGAGTGAGTCCAGTGTATGTGAGAGAAAGTGTTTTGTCTATGCTGATGTACATTTGGATAATTTGTTATCTTGTTCTTTGAATAAATGTCTTTTACATTGATCAGCAAGTTGATGACTTGTTTGTAAGACTCTTTGTGTTATGATGTTGTTCTAAATGATCCCTAATCTCATATCGTCATGTAGGACAGTGATGATTCATAGAATAGCACATATGTCTGATTAATGATCATGTTTCATAGATCATAGACATGGAGATATCAAATCAGTGATGTGGACTCATGTTGGTGAACATGGAGTTGGATAGACCCACCTTGAGATATTGTTGGGATTGTTATTTTATATGTGCCATCAGTTGTCATCTTGAATGGTGTACCTGCAGAATCCTTAGACCTGAGATCGTCATTGATTCCAGAATGTGTAGTAGCACACTTAGGGACTTCCAAACGCTATTTCGTAATAGGGTAGTTATAAAGGTTGCTTTCAGGTGTGTCACGAAACATGTCGTGGGATGTGAGCGGTCAAGATGGAATTTACCCCTCCTAATAACGGGAGAGACGTCTCTGGACCCCTCGAGGTAGTTGGATTGGAAAAGTGCATGGCCATGCCACTATGACTAAAGAGTTAGT
>KE372983.1:47788-92972 GCA_000418225.1 Zizania latifolia | reverse complement strand
TGCTCCGGCCGGCGCTGACCCGCCCGATCTCCACCGGCTTCCGCGAGGAGCGCGACACCTTCGGCCCAATCCAAGTCCCCAACGATAAGTATGTTGCTTCCCCTGATGAAATTCATTCATAGGAGCATGTGCGATCGATCTGTTCGTCGCGGGTTTTGTGTTCCGTGTTCGGATCTGTTTCGTGCTGTGGCGACATCGATGTCGTGGTTGATCTGGTGGTGGAATCTGTTGTGTTTTGCCTCCGGTAGGCTGTGGGGCGCGCAGACGCAGAGATCGCTGCAGAACTTCGACATCGGCGGCGAGCGCGAGCGGATGCCGGTGCCCATCATCCGCGCCTTTGGTGTGCTCAAAAAGTGCGCCGCTAAGGTATAAAGCGACAGTATTATTTTAATGCCTGCGCGTGGGTGGATAAATGCATTTGATAGACTGCCTTTGGTCCTGTGGAGCACGGAGCTTGGAGCCTTGAAAAGCTATTTCTATTTGCTTTGGATATAAAGTTGCAGCACATGACGTGCACATATTTGTTTTTCTTCTGTAAGCGACGTAGTATTTACATATGCTAGACAACCATTTGATTTACCCGTTTCTCATTTTATTGCTAAACAATTCCCATTTGCCAAGCTAGTGATGTGATAGGTATATGTTACATTTCATACTTTGTACTTGTCATGTACTCGTCACAAAAGGAATGCTTTCTGCTGCCATATTTCAGTTTTCTGCTATTTTTTAAACGAGTTACTCAAATGTCACATATACATGATTTGCATTTTGGTTTAGCCAAATTTCAGGTTATGTTGTCGATAACATTGTTTAGGTGGTTTAGGATGCTTCAGTATCATGTATGTATGAAGGGCTCATCACTTGGTCATTTGATTTTTAAAGGTGAATATGGAGTATGGCCTTGATCCAACAATTGGGAAGGCAATAATACAGGCGGCTCAGGAGGTGGCAGAAGGACAGTTAGATGATCACTTTCCACTTGTTATCTGGCAAACTGGAAGTGGCACGCAAAGCAACATGAATGCCAATGAGGTTTATTTCCCCCTCATGCACTATTATATTAATTCTTTGTAAGTTTTGGTAGTAATAATCTACTCCCTCTGGTCATTAATATATGACATTCTTATCACTAATTTTAGTACTAAAATTAGTGACTGGAGGGAGTAAGTTAGTTATACCTTACAGTGTGTGTTAAAGTTTTCATGTTCAAATAGCTGGGTAAACTAAAATTGTCCCTCTCTTTTCTTTATTTTATTGATTTTTTTACCGTGTTTAATTCCCCTTGAATATTGTTGTGAGCCCAGTTTAATGTTAATACATTGTACCATATCATTTATGATCTACTATTCCAATTTAGGTAATCGCAAATAGGGCCGCTGAGATTCTTGGACATAAGCGTGGTGAGAAGTTTGTACACCCTAATGACCATGTGAATAGATCACAGTCCTCAAATGATACATTTCCCACTGTAAGATTTCACTACTTTCTGGTCTTCATTTCAATATGCATTTATCTCAGCAGATGTTATGATTTATGTTGTTGATATTTTCAGGTCATGCACATAGCAGCAGCCACAGAGATCAACTCAAGGTTTGTCCCAAGTTTGGAACAGTTGCAAAAGTCACTTCACTCGAAGGTAATTTTCTTTCTCTTGTTTCCTTTGGAACATTAGTGATTGTCCTTGTCTTCTGCCTTTAATATTTATGGATGTATGTTTCACCTATGGGCTTGATATCAATTTGCAGCAATCTGTTTCTTATCTCAATTGTATCTGCTATTGCATTTGACCCTATTGCTAATTGTTTCAAAACAAAGCATCATAAGTGTACTGTGTACATTGTATCTTTTTTTGCTACATTGGAAATTTTCACAGTACATGGGCACATCATATACTTATGTTTCTCCTTATACTATACAGTAACTATGATATTCTCATAAAATCTGCTAACTTGGTGTAATAGTCTGTTGAGTTTCAAGACATAATTAAAATTGGGCGTACACACACTCAAGATGCCACCCCGTTGACTCTTGGCCAAGAGTTCAGTGGTTATGCTACACAGGTCGGAAAATTTTCAGCATCTGTTATTATTTTATTGGTTACCATGCATTTTAGATTGTCAGAAAGACTTATAAGCTGTTTTGAAATCCATTTATAGGTGAAGTATGGAATTGATAGAATTGTTTGTACCCTACCACGGATGTATCAGGTACTTTACTAGTGTTCATTTTTTTCAAATGATGTGCATAAAATGAACATTTTCTGATCATTTTCTGTGTGCGCAGCTCGCTCAAGGTGGCACTGCTGTTGGAACAGGCCTGAACACAAAGAAAGGGTAATTTTGAAGTATCTTTTGCCATTAACATGTTTACAGTGCCACAGTGATATCTTTGCTTTTAACTTCTGTTCTTTGCTATTAAACAATTCATATTGTATTTCTGGATATCTAGCCTGAAATTAATGAGATATAAAGGCTGGTTTGAAGATTGTATTGTAGCAGATGTCAAATGGTGCATTATATTGGTCTAACCATGACTATTATATGTTTGATCCCCCACAAAAAAACTTATGTTTGATGACGTTTATTTAGATATTTATCTCCTTGCATTTGCCAAGGTCTTTGTTCATGCTCATTTAGTTAAAGTCATATCTGTGTTTCAGATTTGATGTCAAAATTGCAGATGCAGTGGCTGAGGAAACAGAACTACCTTTCGTGACAGCAGAGAACAAATTTGAAGCTTTGGTTCGTTGTTGTTCACACTCAACACTTGAAATTGTCAATAGATATTTTTGGTTCCACAAATTCATTTTCTTCATTTAAGATGTCAGAGCTTTGTAATTGTACTGTTGGACATAGGGTGAGATGTTTGCAAAACATATTTGCATCTACGGAAAAAATCAGTCAACTGTTAGTAAACCACAGAAACATGGATTTGGAAAATCGCCAATGAAATTTAATTGACATTTTTTAACCCAGGTGTTATTCATTTCAGAAATCAATATGCTTAGGCAGTAAGTAGTTACCCAGAACACGTAAGAAATCACTTCAAAATGTTTTTATTGATGCTATCTGTATGGTTTTGTTCTTTCTAATGCTAAGGCAGGCCTTTCATTTTTTTTTACTTAGATATTGCTGCTAAAATATGGTTTTGTTTGCAGTATCTCTTACCTAAACTTTTTTAGTTGCTGTTTTATTTGGTTTATCTTCTAATATTTCACCATTGTGGGTTAATCTCATTTTTTTACTTGAGTAGGCAGCACATGATGCTTTTGTTGAAAGCAGTGGTGCTGTAAACACAATTTCTGCTTCTCTTATGAAGATAGGAAATGACATACGCTTGTTGGGAAGGTCAGTGTTCCAATCTTCTAGTCTTTTTAGATGGCAATTTTTTTCTATAATATTCTGGGGAAATGTACTCAATTTTTCTAATATGATCACAGTGGTCCTCGATGTGGACTTGGTGAACTTATCCTACCAGAAAATGAGCCTGGGAGCAGCATTATGCCTGTAAGCAGTCTAGTATTGTATTAATATAGTTGTTTCTATTTCTCAATTATATCATTGTTATCAAGCTTTGGTTTTTATCTATCTTACAGGGAAAAGTTAATCCTACCCAGTGTGAGGCCTTGACCATGGTTTGTGCTCAGGTATAATAATTGTACCTGATTTTTTATTTTTTCAATTTAATTTGTCTAATATCCTAACGCAGTTACATTTTCATTTTCTGTTTCATGTGGTCCTATTAATCTGCACCCTATATTCCTTGCCAGTATTACATTTTCATCTCGTATATTCATGAATGGCTTCCTTACACATGAATATATTGCTTAGGACTATTGTGGTATGACCAGCTCATGCTTTTTGCAGGAATGATTGCAGGGGGGTCTTGTTTATACAATCACCCCTTTTTCTTGCTTTCAAAACTTATTGTTTTATAAGGACCTGAGCATCTAAATATGTGATGACAATATGACATACAATTTTAGGTTGCATACATAGATGCTATATCATGCCCTGCCATTGTCTTTCTTTATAAGGGAAGCCCTTAAATCCTCTCTTTCCATAAATGATCCATGCCTTTGATGCCTGACTGGGACAGTATTTGGATTCTACTGTGTCTTATCACTTCCCTTTTTTGTATGGTGCACTCTCTAAAATATGCAATTTACTTTTTTGTTCATTGGAAGATCAGATATTCCAGATAACAGTCGTTTGAATTTGTGATATTGCAGGTTATGGGTAATCATGTTGGTGTTACAGTAGGTGGTTCAAATGGACATTTTGAACTGAATGTCTTCAAGCCAATGATTGTAGCTGGATTACTTCGAGTATTGATCTGATCTCTATTATCCATACTTCAATATGCTTAATTGAGTACAAGCTTTTTTAAAATACTATATTAGACCCTCATGTAAATCTGTATACCTCTTGTTACAGTGAGTCACAAACTGTTACTTCTAGAATGCTACAATCTGACTGATGCTATTATTGCTATATGCCTTTGTTTTTACAGTCACTGAGATTGTTAGGGGATGCATCTGTGTCCTTCGAGAAAAACTGTGTCAGGGGAATTCAAGCAAACCACAGGAGAATTTCACAATTATTGCACGAGGTAACTAGCTGCTACAGAACCACAGAAACGATTGTTTATGTTTTTTCCTATAAATTGTCCAACTAATTTGTGTGCCCCTTTTTGTTCAGTCTTTGATGTTGGTGACATCTTTGAACCCTGTAAGTAAAATTCATCCGTTTGGGTGTCTTACCTTTATTTTTCATGTTGTATGCTTTTGTGAATGCATGCTTAATTATATTTTACAAATGCAGAAAATTGGCTATGACAATGCTGCAGCTGTTGCTAAGAAAGCACACAAAGAAGGAACCACATTGAAGGTGATTATTGCATATATTTTAGTTGTTTGGATTCCAGACTGCTTTGTATTAGACTATTAGCTTTAAGGTGATATGAGCAAAACATAATTTCATTTCTTGGCTAGTTGGCTGGACTGCCAGAACCTTCAAGTTTCTTTAGGCATTAAATCCGTGTTATTAGGACAAGGAATCTACATCTAAGGCTATAGGCACATTTTTTCCATCATTGCTATCCTCTTTTGCCACCTGTTCATAGCTTACGGAGTATATCATAATGTAAGTGGCACTGTGTGTGGATGTTGTGTGCTTTTAACTTTTTTTCGTGATATAGTTTACTGATCCTTTTTTTATTTTCCAGGAAGCTGCTCTAAGCCTCGGAGTTTTGACAGAAAAAGAATTCCATGAACTTGTTGTTCCAGAGAAAATGATCGGTCCTTCTGATTAATAGCAACTGCTAGTTTGGTTTTCTTCGAAGCATTCAGGTTGCCACACGCCAGTTCCTGTGGACTGCATTTGCTAACTCTGCTCATCGGTAAATAAAGCAGGTCATACACATCTTCAGTTACTTATTCTATTGGAGAGTTTGATTTTGCAATTTGCATTGCAAATTATGCGGGAAAAAACAAAAATTAGTTCCTGTTATTCAAAGAGTAACAATGTACTTTGATTCGTTGGAGCAGATGCTCTTCATTTCTCGGGCATCGGCATACCGACCTTTTCCCTAAATTTTGGATCTGCATGTAATAAGCGATGTAGTAACCATGCCCGTGGAAATATTTACATTTGACTTTAGAACAGATGAAGAAAGATGACGGATTATGTGTTTCTCTCACTACTGTCTTCACTTTTGAGAAAAGAACATGTAGCTGCAGTATTAGTATCTATTTTTTCGTAAATTGTCCCAGTTGTTTACTGCTAACCATGTGCAAATTCTGCATTTCTGCTCCATATATTATTTTGTCATCTAGCTAATATTACAAAACTGCAACCTACCGAAGCAATTGAAGCAAAGGCTCGAATACACCAAAAAGAGTTTGACAACATACGGAGTAATTTCCTGAAGCTGAAAACGGTGAAGGCCGAGAGTTTGAGAAATTTGCAGAATCTCGCACCAACGGATTGTATGATTTGTATCCGATTTGAAATGCGTAGATTTTTGTACCAAATTCAACAGAATCGAATCTCGAACTAAACTCATGTTTAAGTTTAAGAGATTCTGACGGTTTGTAACTACAGAATTTAAAAACTCCCCAAACAGTCTATATATATTTATTTTAGACTATAAAAATTAATAATTACATAATATTAAAAATAAACTGGTACGTAAAAAAAGAAAAAAAACAGCTTGCAGTACCAGCAGCTTCTCCGAATGACCACAGCCGGGCGACAAATCCAAATCCTCCACGTCATCCCACCCGCCACAGTTACACGTGGCACTCACTCGAGCCTTCTGCGTCTGGACGCTTCAACCCGGCCTGGCCAACCCCTGATGGGCCGAAGTCCAGCACGGCCACGACGCTCGCGCTGAAACCCTAGCCCCAAAGGCGCCAGCTATATAAGCCTCCCGCGCCGCCGCTGAGCAACCCTAG
Source organism: Zizania latifolia (assembly GCA_000418225.1). NCBI lineage: Eukaryota > Viridiplantae > Streptophyta > Magnoliopsida > Poales > Poaceae > Zizania > Zizania latifolia. The sequence continues at coordinate 86,515 of KE372983.1, read as the reverse complement.
TGGTCTCCTCGCGCCTGCACCACACACTCACACAGGTAAGAGGGGGAAAGGGAACCCGGCGCCGGCAGCGGCGGAGATGGTTTCCCTCAAGCTGCAGAAGCGGCTCGCCGCCAGCGTGCTCAAGTGCGGCAAGGGCAAGGTCTGGCTCGACCCCAATGAGGTCAACGAGATCTCCATGGCCAACTCCCGTGAGAACTCCTTCTTCCCCCAATCCCCTTTCCCGTATGATATGTTCTGATTGCTGAGTACTCCTTACATACGTGATTCCTAGATCTGAAGCTCTGTTATAATCTTCGCCGGTCCGTTTCTCTGAACCTGTTTTTGTTCGTATGGCGATTCTACGTGATTTTTTGCCTAGGCCAGCGCGAGTAGTCTGATTTAGCTGCGGAGACGAGCTCATACTAGGAGAGAGACCCTGAAACATTTGTTCGTTCCAGTTTTCTAGGGTTGCTATGTTGTTTGTTTTGATATTTTTGAAGAAAATTTATGAAATGGTTAATACAAGGACCCTGTAGGGTTGCTGTTTAGATTGATCCAAGTTGGTAGTATCGGGTGATACTGCTGGTGATTGATGGTTTTGTTCACTAGTAAGGGTGAACATTTCGTTATGGATTGATATTCCACGAAACTATGCTGGGGATGTGTCTAGTGTCTTCTATTAGTTGTAAATTCGATAAATTGATACCTTCCACATTAGATATCCCTGTGCATTTGTGTTTCTGCTGTGGTATTTCATGAGTTATCTGCCTGCCACCTATATCAGGTAGGATGCAGGCTCCAATTCATGCCACATGATTGCAATGAAAGGAGTTAATGAGTTTATTTATCAGTTCTGCTACTATTATCCATATTTCTAAGGTCTAGTTCCTTTTTAATTTTGCACCACCATTTGTAGAGCTGGGGCATGATTCTCATTTGCCTGCATGAACTATTCTGTAGCATGCTCCAGATTTTGTTAGCTTGTTTTCATCAAGGTAGAGTAATATATGGATTTGCATCAATTAAGCCCCTGTTTTTAGTAGGGAACAGCTCATTTTCCTGTAGGAATCAAGAAAAGCTTATGACTATGTGCAGCTAATAGTTCCTTGCTATTATTTCTCAAAGTAGTATAATTGTTGCAATTACTAGTGTTTGCTTCCCTAAGGTTTGTATATATGTTCTTATGGTTCTGCTCTGATTTTTGAGACACTTGAAATGGTAGAACTATCTAATTTTTTTATTTGTTCTTGCAGGTCAGAACATCCGTAAGTTGGTCAAGGATGGGTTCGTCATCAAGAAGCCCCAGAAGATTCACTCAAGGTCCCGCGCGAGGAGAGCCCATGAGGCCAAGCAGAAGGGACGCCACTCTGGATATGGTGCGTTGGTTCAACTAAGTTAATTGATACTGTAGTGCAAATCTGTGAGTCTGCATACCTTAATCTGCCATTTCTGCAGGTAAGCGCAGGGGTACTAGGGAGGCTAGGCTCCCAACCAAGATCCTGTGGATGAGGAGGATGCGTGTGCTAAGGCGTTTGTTGCGCAAGTATCGTGAGGCCAAGAAGATAGACAAGCACATGTACCATGACATGTACATGAAGGTGAAGGGTAACATGTTCAAGAACAAGCGTGTGCTTATGGAAAGCATCCACAAGTCTAAGGCTGAGAAGGCAAGAGAGAAGACACTCTCTGACCAGTTCGAGGCCAAGCGTGCCAAGAGCAAGGCAAGCCGTGAGAGGAAGATTGCCAGGAGGGAGGAGAGGTTGGCTCAGGTGAGATGTTTTCTATGGTTCCATAATTTAAATTTTCTGTTGGAGCGACTAAACTGTTTACCAACAACAACAAAGTCTTTCAACTATGTTTTTTTATCTCTCGGTAAACAGTTTAGTCGCTAAACAGTTTAGCGACTAAACTGTTCACCAAGAAATAAAAAAACATAGTTGAACTTATGATGCTCACATAACATTGCACATTATTATGATGTTATGAGAATAGTTTTTTGTGGAAAATCACATGTTTATTGTTTGGATTTATAATGTCATTCTGTCATGTTTTGTCATCAGACTACCTGTTGGTCATGTTCTTAATATATTTATGACTGCAAACAGGGCCCAAGGGAGCCGGCAGCACCAGCAGCTCCTGCTGTAACTGCGGCGTAAGTACCTTGAACGTGAAATCTTCCATTTCCAACCATATATATGGTTACTTTCAGTATGTTTTATTCTCTTCAACTTCCTAATGTTGCAGAGCACCAAAGAAGGGAAAGAAGTAAACATCTGGCATGAAGTGTGGTCTGCTTAGTGAAACCAGTGAAGGTGTTAGCTGAATTTTGAAATATGAACCCTTTGGCGCAGTATTTAAGTATCTTCAAGTCCGATACCTTGAACATTATGTTTCATGCTGCTGGATGTAACAGATGTCTATGCAAAGTTGCTTTTAAAAAGTTTGTGGTGATATCTTTAACCTTTTAATTTGTTCACGCTAATTTTTTCTAGTCTGCTGACAAATTAATGCCTTCTGCTTCCGGTAGCGACTCAACGCTGAGAATTTGCACCTGTATTAGATGGTCCATGGCATTTCGACCATGCATTGATCGATGTTTCGACGCTGTTAAATCTGACGTTATTCTGGCGTGCATTGTTTAATCCAATCTGACGTCTTCAGTGTTAAATCTGCTACTTGATCATCCAAACTTGAATCATTATGATGGCTTTGGTTTTGTGAAGGGTATACTTTGCAGTAGCACTCGCCACAATAAAAAAAAGGCAAAGCATCAATAACTTCGATGGAAAGTTTAAAAGAAAAATATATTAAAATATGTAATATAATAAATATTGTCTTAATATATATTTTAAGAGAGATTTAATAAAACTGATTTGACGTTTATACTTTTTGATTTTTTTAACAAAATCGATTAAAATTAAAAAGTTTAACTTATAAAAAATCAAATAAATTTATAACATATAATGTAAGAGTGAGGGAGTATTCAACTGTGGAAATGTTGGGTAAGGGTGTTTGTCGCATAATATATTAATATATACATGGCTCGTATGAGCAAAAATATCCTTTCTCACCTAATTTATCTTATGGGGAGGTTTTATCAGAGACTACGAAACCATCAGTTTATATGTAGCCACTAGATTTGCCCAAGTGGCAGCTCACTTTCTCTGGCATATAGGAGCCAGGAGTCAGGACTGCTCAAAATAAAATTGCCAAATTGGCATCATGTAAGCCGTACCATGCCAAATTGCCAGCCGGTGCCCACGCCCTAAATATTTTGTGTTTGACAATTATTATCAGTGAAATTATAATGGTTATCTACTCTTATCTTAGAACGAGTAGGCCATTTGGACCATTCATATGTCATGACCGTGTGTTTATTCTCACTACAGGAGCAGCTAACTAGTCAAATATCTTTCTTTCGGATGTGTTTTATTGAGCCATAGATTATCAATTTGTAAAGGAGGAATAACTCTTGGCCTCTCTACACCAACTAGAGACACACATATCTGCTTTTAAAATATAGATAATCATACATCCACGATTTTACTACCTTGGTAATGATATGTAGAATGATACATTACTATAATAATGTTTAACTAAGCTAATGTCAAAATTTACGTTAGAATTTAACTAATTATTATAAAAATCTGTAAAAATTTATGTGTTCAATAGCACGAAATCTCCTCCACTTTAAAATAACCATTAGTATTTTAGAAGGGACTTTTTAAAGGTACCCTGTAGCCCTCCATGGCGTGCGCAATTCTAGAGGCAGCATCGATCCATCAGTCGTCGCTGCTAGCGTCGATCAATCGCTAATGACGTGTATGGTTAAAACCCTAATCTAACAAGTCCCTTCCTGATTAGACTTAATTAATTGTTCTTCCCGTATCCCAGTCGATCGAGTTCGAAGTGAAAATTTAGACCAACCATCATATCGCTGCCAGGTTGCACAAGGAACCACCAATCCAATCGAATCAAGAACTTGACTAATCTGTGAACTACTTATATACTTCAACTAAATTTCTTCCATTCAAACACGACTATACTGCCGTTTGAACTAACTAGAAATGATCAAAATGTTTCTATTACAAACCAACGATAGACAGAAACAGATGATCAAATTCTAATCATGTCGACAGTTAGTTAGGGGACGTTATTCAATTGATCGACGGTTGACGGGGTTTAGTTTTCTTGCTGTGAAACCAATAATTTTCAATGGTTTAGTTTTGTAATTTTTTAGAAATGTCATAAAAATATAATTTTGAATAAAAATATAGTTGTCCGACGGGCAATTGTGATGGCGAGGTGCATGGCTCGTGTGCTCCTGCTACCAAAAGTAAATATAAATAACGTTGTTATTGTGGACATACTTGTGCGTGCAGCCTGCCGAGCCAATCAAGAAGCATCTCTCCTCGTCCCGGCTGCGTCTGCATCGCCAACGTCCTACTCCCGTATCAGCCTCCACCGGGCCGGCGTCGATCACTCGAGAGTGACAAGCGCAAGCTTCAATGGCCAGGAGGTGCCTCACGTCGGACCAGCACGGGCTGGCCGTGAAGTTTGCCATCGCCGGCAACGCCGTGGTGGCGGTGCTCTTCTTCGCCTTCATCGTCTGAAGCCTCTTCTTCTGGGGGAGAGAAGAACGAGAAGGAGGAGGCCAGGGCGGCGCGGGCGCGGCGCCGCACGAGGCGGATGGCGCGTCGTCCTCCTCCGGCGGGAGCTCGCCGTGCGCGTCGCCTCGGGCGAGCGGCCTGGGGAAAGAGGACCTCACGGCGCTGCCTGTGTACGTGCACAGCGCGTCGGCGGAGGCCGGCGGCACGGCGGCGGAGTGCGCTGTGTGCATAGTCGAGCTCAGGGACGGCGACACCGGCCGGCTCCTGCCGAGGTGCGGGCACCGCTTCCACGCCGACTGCGTCGACAGGTGGTTCCGGTCGCACGCCACCTGCCCTCTCTGCCGCGCCGCCGTCGCGGACGGCTGCCCCGGCGAGGCCGACCCCAAGGCTGTGCAGCCGCCGGGTGCACAAGACGTCTGAGATAAAAACACATTTACACATGCACTTACTGTTTCCCCTCCTTGTCACCTAGTCACAGTGTTTTGTAACTGGCCAGGCCTGAGCTACGTCGTACTGCAATTGCATGTTGGCTGCATGCTTCATGTGTATTATTATTACAACATGTTGGAAATGGAATGCAACTGTTTTCTTCTTTTGATTTGACATTTGATGCAAATTTAGTACACAACTCAGTGCTTGGTCATTTACTGGAAAAGTTGTGGTATAATTTGGAGAAGCAGTGGAAGTGGAACACAAGCATTCCCTGAACCTGCACAAAGGAAGTAGAGCAACACATTTCTGAAAACAAAATGATATTGGTGTTTGCTAAGAACCACACAAATTACTCCTATATATACAAACCACACAACTCAAAACATTGTACATACTGGCCAAGAACCAAATGCACAGCAAGCTACCAATCAAAAGAAAAGCTAGCTTGTAGTGTGGTTAATCGCCAGATCTGGCTCTGCTAATGACAAGAAAATCACCGGGTACCTGTAAGTACACAACATATAGCAACTTGGCAACATCAATCAGCTGTTCTTACCTACCTTACAATGAAAGAACAATATATGGCTTTCTTAAGTACACATTAGCAATCTTTCGACAGTTCTACGAACCAACAAAAAACCTGAGAGTCGCCATATGACAATAATTAATTAAGCTTCACGAATTGTTTCACAAAATTAGTCAGCTTTGCGCCTAATTGGCGACGTGCAAGCAGCAATGCAGCATGTGATTCTGTACTTGGATGACCGTGTGTACAAAATTCAGCAACTGGCAATTTTTTGGAAACTAATTTCAGATGTTCAGTTGAATACAACAAAGTCCACGCTACGGGAAATCATAGGATACTAATGCAAAATTTCCACTTGCTTACTACAAGCAGCAGTATGAAATCTTAAGGTGATTTCAGATCCAATCCGCACTCGGGTTAATTAGCGTGAGCTGACCAGTTCGGAGAGTGTAAACTAATTAACAGCAGGAGCTGAATTAAACGTGTTCCAATTAATAATGCAGGACAAATTAAATGCCCCAGTCTTTAATTAATACTACTTGCATTTATATGTCAGTGTGTCAACGCTTCAGAAGGAAAGTTTCTTTGCACAAATTAATCAAGTACATATCCTATTCGAATAGGAGTGTACTATGTTGCAAGTTTTTCTCTTTTGTCGCGTCAGCAAATATATCACTAGCCATTTTTAAATGTTTGAGTCTCGGCTCGAAAAATGTTTATACATAGTTTGGAGTAATTTCGTACTGACGATAGCTGCCTTGATTATCTTGATCCGTTTGAGTCCTAATAAATCCCCAATGTGCTGTCATTTCTATTTATTTTAGTACTAGAGCACGAATAAATTCAACTGTCCGGTTAGTTTGCCCAGGGTGCAGGATTCGCCCACCCAATTAGGTTGATGAACGATGAATCACCGGTAGACTTATCGGTGTAGTAGCGGTCAGTTGCTTACTGGTTATCGATATTGTCGACCGGTGAGATAGTTAGGCATCGTAATAATTGATTTAATTATTGAGTTTCTATAAATCTATCATTTACCGTCCACTATCTAGAACGGTAGCTCGAAACAATGGTGTGTCAAGTTTAGTAGCCAGACGATCAGTTACTTATTGATTATCGATATCATTAACCAGTGAGATAGTCAGATATCATAGTAATTGATCTGGTCATCGAGTTTTTGTAAACCTATCATTTACCGACCACTATCTAGTTGGCTCGAAACGACGGTATGCCAAGTGTAGTAGCTAGACGGCCAATTACTTATTGATTATTGGTATTATCGACCGATGAGATAGTCAGATATCATAATAACTGATCTAGTCACCGAGTTTCTATAAATCTATCATTTATCGTCCACTATCTAGAACAGTGGCTCGAAAGAACGGTACGTCAAGTACAGTAGCTAGACGATTAGTTACTTATTGATTATCAATACCACGGAGATAGTCAGGTATTTCATAATAACTGATATATTCATCGAGTTACCGTTTACTGTCTAAACGGGCGGCTTGAAACCACGGTAATCACAATCTGGTCTCTGGTTGGAACTGGCAAATAATTAATGATTCGATCAACAAGGACATTGGAGCCAGCCCACTACGTACGTAGATACTTCCCCAGTCCACGCCTTCTTCCAAATTTTGTTAGCAAGTGTGTAGAAACTAGAAAGATATGCTTATTCTGAAACGATGCTTCGCCACGCACCTGGTTTCTAATTAAATAAGATTGTGTTTTTTTATTTCACTTTGTACTCTATTTTTCCTCGAAGTTGCTGTTATCTAATAACCATTTTTCTTCTAAAGTGTTGTTATTTAAAGTAGTAGAGAGAACATAATATTGCCAGTGGAGTGCTGAGTTTTAACTTGATAAAAAAAATTAAAAGAGTTGTAGTCATGCTCAACCTAAAATAATTTAGCAACTGCTTCCTCCGTCCGGTTTTGATATGTGTATAAGGATTCGACACTAAGACCAAGAAATATTTCTAAATTCCACACATCCAAAAATCTAATAAAAAGAAGTAGTACTAGTTCTTTAGACATGTATAGAGTAGTGTGTTGACCACTAGTAGCCATGCATGCGCGTGGAATCCGAATAATAATATATGATTTGATAAGTTGATGGACTAATATACGGATCAAAGTTAAATTCTTTATTTTTCGTTAGACACGTATCAAAACTGGATGGAGGGAGTATTTAGCATTGTACTAATTAAGATGATAGATTGTTCATACGAGAACGAGAAATAATTGTGGATGGGAAAATGTTTGACGAATGCAAGACCAAATGGAATGGTCATTATCTAACAAAAAGCACATGAATGGTCAATCATGCTTGGCCAGTTGACCCTGTATAGAAGGATGGCACTGTCCTTTTAAATTTGTTCCCACGAATCAAACTGGAAGAATATACCATTATGATTTTAATTAATACAAGGACATGTCCTTATCGTTTTGTGAGAGAACTTGATCGAGAAAGCGTGCCAGGTTTTGATCTGATTCGCCGTGTGGTTCGGCCAAGATTTGTTTTTTTCAAAACATGACATGTTGTGTTAAAATAAAAATGATTATAACCATATTATTATAAGTCACGACGATGACCAATTTTGGCACGCTCAAAAGTCTATAAAGGGGCATTGGCTTATTTGAGGAGATTAGTAATTGAAAATTGTTAAACCAGCTCCAACAAAAAAAATGATAGTACAATGGGCCGGGCAAACTTCTCAAAAGATTATAATTAAACACACGTAAGTTATGTTGTAAAATAACCTCTATGGTTTGTTTAGAGGAGCTTTAAATTCTTAGAAACAACCGATAAATATCATAAAAATCTAGAGAAGCTGGTGTTTTTTAGTTTCCAAATTCTATTTTATTTCTAGATTCTGCAGCTATTGAGTTTCATAATCCGAGTCTACAATCTAAGGGTATGTTTAGTTGAGCTGTGGCTGTGAAAAAAGCTGTTATGGGCTGTAGGCTATAGAAAAGCTGTTGTGGGATGTCAGCTGTGAGAAAGCTAAAAGCCGTTTGGCTGAAACAGCTTTGAGCTGTGTAAAAAGTCTGTAATACCCCTGTCTGCTTCAAACGCTGATTATATGTAAAATGGTTGTAAAATACTATGCTATTCAATTAATCACATATAAATAGCAAATTTAGAAAAGAGAAATTAATTTTAGCAACTAAATAACCCCATAGAAACATGGAGCAGATCAGCAGAACATATAATTATTTACATTGCATTCATAAGGACTTCAGATTTTAGAAGTTTAGAGACTGTAGTTAAATAGAGTCCTAAAGTGAGCTTTATATTACGGAAATAATCTGTAGTTGAAGAAGCTCCCCAAACTGTCCCTAGGTGCAATGTGGAGCTAGGCCCACATGTCACTGACCCGTTGGATTCTATCGCCTAATTTACGCATGTTTACAGTGTTCCTGATCGAGCTAATTGTCTGCAGTAAAAATCACATATTTAAGCAAGATCAAACAGCCAGATTAATTAACGCAGATCATTTCCTGGGCCGGGGCAAGGGAAAGCTAGCCTGGCCTCCCTTTGCATAGGACGCGCAGGCCTACAAAGATGGGGTACAGTAGCATGCGTGTCAAAGATCTTCTAACCAGCTATCAAAAAATAATTTCACGTGCAAATGTTTGATTATGTTAGCTCGCCATATATTTGATTTTTTCTTAACAGTAATATGGCACTGTTTGGAGAAGTTTAAACTATTTTCAGAATCTACATCTTTGTTTAGACATTGTCACCATACACATCAGCCACTATAAGCTCTATAAAACAAGCCCTGTATATCAACAGGAGCTGGAAATTTTAAATTAGAAGTATACGCTCGTTATAGCAGCATTTCATCAAACCGGCCCGTGGGAATTATAGCTGGATGTTGTAATCTAGAAACCCAAAATTTAGAAAGTATGTACTGTTTCACGAACCAGTGGTTTAGGACGAGAGAGAGAGAGATAAGTGTAATTTGACTAGCTAGATGCATAAGCAAAACTATAAAAATAAAAAAAAAACTCCAAACGATAGATGTGGCTGATCGGAACATGGACAGCGAGCCATCTATCTATGTAGCTATACACGATCGAATCGACTTGTTGCAGCGTCGCCAGGCAGAGCCCAGAGCCATCTATCTACGTGGCATGTGCACATTTTCTTGTCGTCGCGTGCAGCAGGACGTGCCCAATATGCTTGTTGCTGCTATCTGCAACATACTCCGTAATACGCTACTCACTCTTCAAGATAACAGATTTTAGGACACGAGTCTGGAGCTATCTATCTACGTGAGCAGTCATCGGTTTTGATTTCAATTCGAAGCTTTACTGTTTGACTAACGTTTTTTGTATAATCAAATTACGCCGTATAAAAGTTGTATAATTAGATTTATAATTTAAGTATTGTACTTAGTATCATGTCGCTAAAATTATTTGTTTTAATTTTATTTTAAAATTAACGGTTAAAGTATATTACTTCGAGTCAAAACTCATAGGTGGCTATATGAATATAATGGCCATTGATATCGTACACGGCACGGACAAGTACGTATACCCTTCCGTTTGCTTGGAGTGAACTCACGCATGTCGAGCTCCCAGATGGACTCGCTGGCGTCGACGGCGACGGCGTCGGCGTCTCTGGACGGCGACATCAGGTTCCGCGCGTACGCGGCGCTCGTGGCGCTCGGGCTGGTGGCCGTCCTCGCCGTCTGCTTCTGGCACATCTACAGGCTCACCGTGTCGGCGCGCCCGCAGGACATGCTGCCCATCGCCTCCGCCAGCGCCGCCGGGCAGTGGGACGTCTCGGCGCTGCCGGTGTTTCTGCAGGTGGGCGGCGGCGGCGGCGTCGGGGAGGTGGAGTGCGCGGTGTGCCTGGCGGAGGTGAGGGACGGCGAGAGGGGACGCCTCCTGCCCCGGTGCGGCCACCGGTTCCACGTCGAGTGCATCGACCGGTGGTTCCGGGCGAACTCGACGTGCCCGCTCTGCCGCGCCGCCGCCGTCGGCGAACCGGGCGCCGTCGAGGTACACAAGGGCGCGGCCGTTGCGGTGGATGTCGTCCCGGCGGTTGTGGTGCAAGGTTAATTAATCGAAACACATGATTAGGCCGTGCCATGTCCATGACCATGTACATACGCACATCTCCATTTCGTTGTTCTGATCTGCGTTATAAAATTTAATTTCACATATCTGCTCGAATCTCGACGAAACAATATAATAATAATTCATGCTTACAATGTACCATCTCTATTTTTTATTATAAGTTATTTATTTTTTAAATCAAACTAAAGATCTACAATATATTATTAATATATATTTTATGGTGTATTTAATAAAACCAATTCAATGCTATGGTTATTGATATTTTTTTATAAAACTGATAATATATATATATAACTTATAAAAAACAAACAATTTATAATATAAACATATGAAATAGTATGAATTGCTCTGCTTTGCTCAACGTAAACTTCCTGCATTTGGATCAATCTGGACACCCTAAAAGGTCCGACAAAGCAAGGTAAATTTCCCTTTTTGAGCTGGGGAATACATCCAACCTGCCTAAACTCTTAAACTCTTTCCTTACTTTGATATTTCTTTTATTAGAGAAAACTACAAGATCGGACATTTCTACCGTTCAACATTTTTCTCCGGAATAGTAACCTCGTGGTACCTTAAAAAAACTATACTAGCATTGCGTATTATTTGAGCTATCATCAAGAACATATTGGCTTTGTTTCGTCTAAAACTTGATATTCTTTGTGGTTTACATTAAGTACATATGAGTGTTTGTATCTGTACTCAAAGCAGAGATAACTAAAAGTAGGGGGTATATCATTTAACTATTTATTCTTTATACAGTGATTTCTAGATGAGGAGGTGTAAGATTTAGACTTAAAAAGGCACATGTGATTAATAGTCCATATTAAACACTGGTTTTTTAGGAGGCACACTCTTATGGCTCAGCATGGTTCTGCCTTTGTCTACACTTTGCCACACATTTAGCTAAGTGGTCTAACCAATTTAGTCTAAGGTATCACACTTTTGACTTATGACAAAACTTAGTCCAGTACCCTGTTTGTCATATACATCTATTTTTTAGGGGAAATTTTACAGTACCAAAATTAACACTAAAAAATATGATACCTCCTCAAGAATTATAAAATCACTTTTTTTACCAAATCTTGCCTAAGTTATGGCCAACAATTGGCTAACATAAAACCCCATGGAAGATAGCAACCAAACAACCTTTCGAACTGCCAACCGCGATGGTTTCGAGTGACAATGTAACATCCTGATTTTTAGGCTGTTTTAAAACTTTCAATTTTGATAAAAAGCTAATTGTGAAATTTTGGTTTCTTACCGATTCATGGTTGTTGTTGCCAAAATAATTTTTTCTCTAAAAACAAAAGTAAATACTATTCACAACCTGAAAACTACTATTCATCATTCGACAACTCCATTCCGAACCTTGAAAAATTCTGGTTCCATCAAATCAATTCTCTAATTCAAACCTTGGTTCCTATCTATTTCACTTCGAGAATAATCTTTACCTATATCTCGAAAATACTATTCATCCTCCAATTATCTCAATTCCTAATTCTGAAATCGTTTCTCTTTCTAAACTCCAGCTTAATCCGCAATTTCATTTCTGTAGTTGCAACACAAGGAATCATATCTGAAAAGCAGTAAATACTATATAATATCTGAAATCCCCTATTCAAAATACGAAAACAATTTTTGTAATCTGAAAATACTATTCATCGTCCGGAAAAACCAATTCAATTTCCCCCTCCTGTCAACTTATATACATATATACTTATATACGACAAAAACAATGGAGTTTCGTCCACTACCCACCATCCCATTCAATTTTCCGATTCAGCCTTGATTTTCTGAAGCATTCGATTCAAAAACATAATCTCTATCTATAATTCCTATTCACCGACTGAAACATCTATTCCCCGTCAGAAAACATTACTTCAAATCCTAAAGCTAAATCTTACCCTTAATCAAAAATTTCCTGATTTTCATTCTCTTTCCAACCATTTTTACCTCAAATCCCTCAGGCGTTCTGTACAAGCTTGTACCAAGTAATTGTTCTTCGGAATCAGCAATTCTTTCCTGTAGACCCGAATACAACTTCTGTTCTTTCCTTGTGCTGGCCCAGCTGCCGTTCGCTCGTGCGCCGTGAGCAGCGCTGCGCGCAGCAGCCGCTCGCCAGGGCACGCGCCTGGCGCGCCACGCCAGCCATGCGCCGGAGTGCCTGCATCAGCCGGCCGCGCCGCTTGCGTGTCACCTGCACGCTAACCGCGACGCGCCGACCTCGCCGAGCCCATGCCCCGCACGGGACCGCGCCAAGTGCTGCGTCGCTGCAACGTTCCGCGTCCTGCCCGCGCCAGCCCGCTCCGCCTGGCCACGCCGGATAGCCGCAGACTCGCGTCTTGCCCACGCTATGCCGTACATCCCGCCGCCATAGCTGCCACCAGCATGTTCCCCTCCGTACGTGCGCGCCGTTCGCCCCATCATCGTGATTGCCACGCGTCGGATGTTCGCTCGCCGCCGCGCCGATGTCCCGTCGCCAGCCATGTGCGCCGCAGCCGCAATCATCGCCCCGCCGTTCGCGCCAGCTGCCCAGCCGTTCGCGTCGTGACACGTAAGCCCATCGCGCCGCTCTGCCGTCCCATCCGCCAGCCGTGAGCGCCGCATAAGCCATCATCACCGTTTCTCCCTTCGTGAACATAAAACTCCTAGATCGTTCCTTGCTCAGCACACCGCCGAGCCAATCCTCAATCCTCAGCCTCCGCCCGAGCTCCGCCGAAGTCCAGAGCCGAGATCGCTAGGAATCCGCTGGAATCACCGTCGCCGCCGTTATCGGTACGTCGTGATTTCTCCCTTCTCATAGCTCCATCCCGAAATCTAAGTGTTAATAGATTCCTGCTAGCATTAATCCGGTGAAATCGGACCTGCCTTTCTCTGTTCTGTGTGTCTGACTTGTGGGGTCCGGTTTTTAGCCACCGTATGCGCTGCGCAACGCTCCTGCCGCTGTTCCGCCGGGTCCCACGCGCCAGCTGCCGCTCCATGCCACGTGCGTGCGCTCACCGCTTCAGCCACCAGCCGCGTGGACCCCACTGCCCTGCGCGCTGAACCAAGCCGTCCGCTCCTGCCGCTGGGCCCGCGCGCCAGGCCGCTGCCACCATGCGTTGCGCCGCACGCTAGCTGCCAGCCTGCCCCCACCATTCAGCGCCGCAGTGTGTGCGCCAGGCTGCCGCCGCTCTGGCCGCACACGCGCACGCGCAGCCGCTCAGTTTGGGCCAAAATCTGCTGGCCATGTGAACAGTAGAATCTCCCATTTTCTGAAAATACAAATCTGCTGGCCCATTTGAACAGTGCCCATTTTCATTTTCTGAAAATAAAAGCAGGCCTAAGCCCATTAGCTCCACGTGCATGCACGCGATGCCAGACCATTGCAGCCCGAGTGAACAGTGCAGCGCAGTACTGTTCCTTTTGTTTCCAGAAAATCTGAAACACTTCAAATAATTCTAGAAAATTCGTTTTAGCTCCAATCAACTCCATTTCAGTTCATAAAATTTTATAGAATTCCAAACTTTATTTTGGCACTACTAGAAATAATATTAGGACTTTTCTTGTGTGTTTTATTTATTATATTGTTTCTTATGAAGTTACCGCTTCGGAAGAAAAATCAAGACGACACGTTAGAAGATCTTGATTTTGATCCGAGTACTTTTTGTACTAAGACAAGTCTTTCTTTAATCATGCTTGCTCCTATACTTGTTAAATTAATTTTGTATAAATGCATGTATAGGATACACGCACACATACATTCTAAACTAACGACAATCGTCTGTGCGATCAAGTTGACTAAAACCTAAAATTACTGCACATAGCCTCTCTTTGTATTGATAAACCTTGTATATCCTTGTAAACCTTGATTATTACTATAACTTCGTCCTAGTATAGTGATGGAGTTGTACGTGATCAAAACTAGCCTTTTACTCAAATAAATCTCAATCAATTGAATTGAATAAATCGTGTGGGATAAAATAGATTTTGAAAAATAGTTTAAAAATGGTACCAAGTACCAATTGTGTTGAAAACAAGGAAAAAGAAGGGTTTTGGGTAAAAACTTATCATGTGCGACCGTCGTCTTTGTGGTCTGGTTTCATATGATGCATAAGGACCGATTTCTTAGGAAACTACATCATGCACCACAATCGTTCAACCTTATGGGTATCATGGCTCTGCCCCTGATTTAGTAATTAGTAGACTTAGGATAGCCTGTACTTGCCGGGGACGAGGAATCGCCGAGGTGGCTCTTGTTTGGAAATTTTGCTCATGTAGCGGCCCTACGGGGTGTTTGCGAAATGTGTGTCAGAGGTTGAGCACCTGCGGGATTCCTAAGGAAAGGAGTTGAGGACTGCCTGTTCCTTGGTCACGGACCCGTTCTGGCGGCAATGCTACTCCTAGGTTGGCTTAAGAAAGACCTTGTAACGAACCTCCTTGCCTTACAACTAAGGAGTAAGATCGTAACGTAAGGGTAAAGTGTACACCTTCAGCTGAATTATAAACTGTTCGAACAGCCGTGCCCACAGTCATGGGCGCGTGCATTGATGACTTGCCCATGCGTAGTGTTTGGTTTTGCAAATGATAATGAGTTGTGGGTTGGGAAGTGTTGCCAAAGTACGCCTCCGTGGTGTACAGCTAGCCTTAGTGGCTGGGAACAAGCCTGTGTAGTTCGAGAAGTCGTATGGCTTCGTAGAGAGGGTGAGGTTCAACCCTAGATTGAGAGATGAGAAATGTTTTGGTAAGTGGGAAAAATCTACCCGATTGAGAGAAAGACTAGTACCAGAGTAAAGTAAAAGTAATTGAAAGTAGTGATGTGGTAAGTTGATGGATTCATTGGGGATTGGTTGCAAAGCAATCCCGTTATGGTAGAACTTCGGATTAAAGTGGAAAGATTATTATGGAAAAATGACTGTTGAATTGAGAAAATTTGAAGGATTGTTGTGAAAAGTTTAGAAAAAGTTGAATCAGGGGTTCGCCCTAAGTTTTTGAATATCAATTATTATTACTTGGGTTAAGGTGGAGGTTAAGACCTCTACCGTTGGGTGTGGTACACTTAGCACTTTAAACTTGCATATCTTTATAAACCTCAGTCGTCCTTGTTCAACCCTCATCTATAAGCTTTTCCAAGACTTACTGAGTACGTAAATACTCACACTTACTTTCTTCACCTTAGCAACTCAAGAACAACTGAATGGAGATGAGGACCTCGATGATTGGAAGACGAAGGGTTTCGGGCCTAGTTCCTAAGTAGATCTAGAGAATGTTGATTGTGCAAGGTGTATGATTGTTTCCGTTGTTCTTTGTAATGATTGCTTGCCGCAAGGTATGTCTCATACGGCTTTTATAAAAACTATTCTATAATTCTTTAAGCAGGTACGTAATGGTCTACCGCTGAATTAGACGAATATCAGGTATTATGTTAGTTTCAATTCAGTTTCGTAGCCCCTCGTCTCGGTATGGCAAAGTCCGTACGGGGCGGGGCGTTACGGACAAGCTGTTACAAATTTTCTAGATCCACTACCTGAAAGGTCCGCTATTATCATACATCTCTTACGAGGATTACCGGTTGATACATAGAAGATATCTTTGGAGTTTTTAAATAACGAGAAAATCCACAACTTGTTACTGACCACGAAATGCCATCTACAAATAGAAGTTTCATGATTTCATACCGAACAAATCAATTTCTCCCTCTTTTACCATTGTAGTTACCTCTCCATCTACGTGACACTGTTAGCTACTATAAAATGTTTGTTTTACCCCTGGGTTTTGCAATACTGTTAGCTATTTTGCTCTATAATTTTTGAACAAATTGATCAAGTGCACTTGTAAGGCAATTTAATTCTTACTAGTAGTTTTCTCTTTACAAACACTAAGTTTCTCAGAATTAGTTGTGGGCATTGTTGTCATTAAAATAAAATTGACATTAACTAACGGTGTCACAGTTAGACGGAGAGTAACGACGGTGAAAAAGAGAGAAATTAAATCGGTCTGTTCAGTGCAAATTGTGCAACTTCTATCCATCATTGGTATTTCTTAGAATCAGCGTTCAGTGGCAAATCGTGGGTTTTCTCTTAAATAATAGAAAGAACCAAGTCCTTAATCTGAAATGTTAAATTAGGACTTTTCCCAGTTCTAAATATATGCCTACAAGTAGACAAATTATACTACACAGCAAGCTGTCTGTTATGACTTCAGCGCAGCAAATGGAATAAAACAAGTTAAAGCTAAGAGAGAATTATCATGCATGAAAGAGAACCTGATAGAACTATTCCATGAATGCTGCAGTGCAGCCATTTAAAAAGTAGAGAGGAAAATCTCCAAGAATGTCGTCGTCACGGCATATCTTTAGTTGATCTCATGCTTTCACGTCGATTGACAAAGCTTGGACAACTCAGCACTGTTGCAGCAGTTACCTCCTCACTACACGTGCTTAAGTTGTCTGTGCTACGACTAATAAACCTGCTTACTATCTGATCAACGCAATATTTTAGGACTCGAGAATTGTATATTATCGTATTGACAGTTTCGTCTGCACTGCCGCATGCCAACATAGATTAATTCCTAGATCAGAGTTGAGGATTCTGAGTCTCCAATAAACTACAAAAGGCACCTGTTATATCAAGAAGAATTTTGCTAGCTCAGCCGTTTGTTCATTTATCTTATTCACTGCTAGGTTCTACGAAATATTATTTTCTGAAGTTATGGGTAGGGAGTCGGACGAGGACGGCGAGGTCTTGATCTACGCTGCCACAGAGCAAAGTAAGATTGATCGTTAGCACAACCACGGAACGAGTGGTCAAGGCACACAGTGATGTGATCATGTATGTACTGATGATGCAGCAGATCACTTTACCAGCTAATCTGATGGGTCATAATTTTCCCAGCACGATGGCACAAGGGGGAGGCGACATTTTACTGTTTGAAAGTAGTGGCATAGGATCCAGATTACTGATTACCCTAAAATGAAAAACCTGAATACCAGCGTAGTGCGTTATTACGGCAACAGCTCTACGACAACAAATGGCAATGGATCACAAGGTATCAACATACTTTAATGTACATAGCGAAGATGTTTCGACAAATCTAGTTGTACAGAGTCTCAAGTTTGTCCCTGGCTGAGCACACAAGAGCAACTCTTTTATTACCGGACATCAGCTGCACCTTGCTACCTGTACCGTTCCCTCTGGTTGCATGAGGATTTTTCTCAAAAGATATAGTCGCGCTCTAGTTTAGACTCCAGGACCGACGATTAGTGTGCCTCATCTACTGCAAGAGGCATGTTCTTCGCCTGCATGAATGAAAAAGATCGGCCAATCAGAATGCGACCGTTTTACTTCAAGAAATTACAGTCTTTCAGAACATGAATCAATTCTGTTCTCCAGGAAGGTGGGAAAAAATATCAGTTGGATTCCTACTATGTCAATCTAGCTAATTGCAGCACTGACATGTATTGGCACAGTTCGTCTGGAAACTATTTCGATGAACTAAGAGGGATGAAGTTTATGCATACCAGCTCACGGAACTTCAGTATATAGAACATCTCAAGGTAGCGCCTAGTTTCCCGCCTCTCAAGCTTCGAGACATACTTCCAGAAGCCATAGACCCCAGCCAGCGTCATCAACCTCTCAGAGTAGATCTTCCATGTATATCTATATACATCATGGTGAGAAAATGGAGATATCGCATAAGAGGCATTAAAAATACATGGGCTAAAAACAGGATTGGCAATGCTGACTTCTCATATATACGCTGTAGACCTCCATCAGAAACTTTAACCCAATGGTTGGGGCCTTGTTTGCACTGTTCGAAGAAGTCAGCTATCAGATTTGCAGCCTGATCCGGATGATAAGGATCTATGTGGAACCCTGAGATGCCGTGCTCTATAATCTCAGCTGGTCCACCATGGACAGTTGCAAAAGTAGGGAGTCCACATGTCATGGCCTCCACTACAGTGAGACCGAATGCTTCATAGAAAGCTGGCTGCAGTTAATATGACAAGTCAATAAGTGATACGAACAATCCACCCATTCCATATGCCGTCTAATAGAACATGAAGGTTAAAACTGATGACCACCATACCTGCACAAAGGCACCACGAGTATCAGCTATGTAGCGGTAGAGCTCACCGTTGCGAGCCCTGTTGGTTTGAGCAGAGATCCAACGGAATTGCCCAAACAATTTATAGGTATTGATAAGTTCATGCATCTTCTCAATCTCTGCAATTTCTTCTCTGTCCATGGATTTCTTGACATCGTTATGTCCAGCAACGACTACAAGGTTTACCAGCTCCCTCAGCCTAGTGCTTTTAGCATAAGCTTCAACCAATCCTGTTATGTTCTTCACTTGGTCAAGTCTTGCCATGGAGAAGAGAATGGGTTTTGATCGGTCATCCAGGTGTCCACTACAAAGAAAACAAGTTATCATCATCATAAACAACCAGTGTCACATGCCACCACTTTCTACTGTTCCACACATCCTAGGACTATCTCTAAAGATATCTTGAGTACTTAAGCAGTCAAGTGTACAATGTAGTATCCCAGCACTATCTACTGTTACCAACACCCTATTATCTCTAAGAATATGTTGTGTGTACATTCTAGCATCCCACCATTCATGGTAACTTGGTAAATAAAATATAAAGAAGGAATAACAAGCAACCCGCCAAATGATGATAGACCCCAAACCAGAAGAGTAATGCAAAGGACATCCAGCTTAACCCCTAAAGTACCACAAAAAGAGTGAGGTAGCAGAAATTACTCACACGTGTTCATCATTTTGCTCTGGGTCATAAATCAAGTTTTCAATGGAACCATGAAGCGAAGTGAGCCGCTTGGCCCTTTCAGTGTATGGAAAATATATGGACATGTCTGCTCCTGGAGAGACTATATTGAACTTGGGGTCAAAGACATCAATCCCATGGACAACACGATACAGACCAGGAAGAGTAAAACCAGTATGGCTCTCATACTGTCCAACTGTATTTTTGCTGAGGAAACAGGAAAAAAGGAATAAGTATATCCTAAGAATTGTCCATGCATAAATAGTAAGCATTCCAGATTTGTTCAATCAGTATATCCTAAGAGATTCCCATGCATAATCAGTACAAATGCCAGATTTATTCATGCAATGCAGCAATTAGAAATGCTACTGTGCGAGAAAATCAATTATTCAACAATGAAATCATTCGGGAAAAACTTTAATGGCAAACAAGGAAGAGAAGAAACCTTCCAGCAATTTCCTGGTATGTGCTGGTGATTATAAAATCAGCAGTGTTCATGGAGATTATATCAGCTGTGAATTGACAAGAGAAATGGTACTTCTCGTCGTACTTTGTCCAGTATATGTCTGAGTCTGGATATTTAGTCTTTTCTAAAGCATGAGCGATATTGCACTGCAATCAACATGCTGATATAGTCAACATAAGAAAGAAGGTGCATATTTTAAGAGTATGTAACAAGGAATACCTGGGTAATTCCCATCTTGTAAGATAGCAATGATGCAACAAGATTGCCATCACTGTAGTTTCCGATTATGAAATCTGGAGTACCTTGTAGTTCTGCAGCAATTTCACCAGCTGCATCCTGTAAAATAAAAACACATTACTATAGTGCTCATATACAGAACTGAAATCAATACTTCAAAGTTCACACCCAAAGAGTACCCATATACAGAACTGAAGGCCCTTCAAACTAAATGCGAGTTCACACCCAGAGAGTGAGCTCTTATACAGAAATGAGGTTGCTAAAGAGGAAAGCAGTCCCTCCAAAGTTCTGTTTTGTTTTTACACAAGTGATTTAACCCTTCAAATTGGATTTAAACCTTATACTCCCAAGCCCTTTAAGGGTGATATTTGCCATTAAGGATGATATGCCAAATTTTCCATGTGCATTTTGCCACTGTAGCTAATACAAATGAGTGGCATAAGTGACATGGCCTAGTGACAGAAATAAAATGAAAATTTCTCGGAGCCAACAACAAAAAATGTCGATTGCCATGCATAACAGAACAATTCTTTTTCAATAGTCTTGTGTCGAAAAGAAATCCTTCAATTCACGCAATACACTGTCATCAAAGCATCAAAAGTTTTTTTTCTTGGGAGGGGAAAATAAAGCAGCTCAGCGTCATCATAGGAATTTCATCAAGTAAAAAAGGACACATTATATTTACCTCTGCAAATTTCTCCAAGTAGGGCCACACATCAAATCTTGATATCCATTTCCTGAGTATCCCATTATCATTTCTGAAGGGTACTCGTAATATGTAAGTATGATCTGTTCCACTTATTCTCTCGAGCCGCTGATTGCACGATGTCCCTTTTGCATCTGGTATCAACCGAGTAACCTGAACAACATAACAAAAGAACGTGATTAGATGATTTCTTTTTTCACAAAAAAGAATCACATCAATAACTTGCAGACTTTGCCATGGCAACGGCTTGTTAAAAATGCCTAAAAACAATAATGTTCAGAAAAACAAGGTAACTGGAGCATGTGTGAACTGTGAACTATTGATATAACATTACATTTGATGGACACTAAATTTGAGGGAAGAAATAGACATATACTTACAATGAGAATTTTAGGGGCAACATCAAGGCCTTGTTTCTTTAACCTAAGAACCATCTCATTCTCCAATGCACGGACTTGGTCCAATATATAGACAATCTGGATAAATGCATAGAAAACCAACAGTTCACCCAAGAATAGGATGATGAGAATATGTACTAAATGAAAAGGTGGGGGAAAGCACTTTTATGACCATGACAAGCTAAAGATCGCTGGTCGTGGCCTGATGACCCAAAAATCAGAGGTGTCATCAATTGGTACCTGCCCTCCAGTATCTGGTAAGCCCAACACATTAGCTTGGCCAAAATATCCATGAGGGGACACTACCACAACATTAAAGATCATGGGGATCCTTCCCAAGAAAGTTTCAAGTGTAGATGGATCAGGAGCTTGAAGCACATCCAGAAGGAGATGTATCATCTCCAAGACAGTTCCAGCTGTATCGCCCCAACCTTTCTCCAATCCCCATTCTTGAAACCTGAAGGTTAAGGGCAAAAATAGTCATGTGTAAAAAAGAGCTATATTATTCATCCAGAATGTGATTTGTACTCTGAAATGTGCACTTTGAGTGATAGTCATGTGTAAAAAAGAGCTATATTATTCATCCAGAATGTGATTTGTACTCTGAAATGTGCACTTTGAGTGTGTTTGGATTGATGCCAAAAGTTATGTCAAATGTTGGTAATACGAAAATGTGGCATTGCCAAATTTTGGTAAAGTAGTGTATTTGATTGTGTGTTTGGTTTGATGGCTTGCTAAATTTTTATGCGAGGAAGATTATAGTTGCCAAATTCTTGTGTGAGGAAGTTTCTAGAGTTACCAAATTTTGGTATGGAAAAGGTTTTTGGATGTGTTTGGTTTGGTACCTTACTAAAATTTGGCTTGGATGGAAATAGTAGCAAACCAAACATAGCCTAACAATCCGTGAACAATATGATAAATAGTGTATATATCATGAAGCATTTATCAGTGAATTCACATATGCAAGACCTGTCAAAGGGGTGTCAGTAACGCTCAACATATGACTAACATACAGAGTTTAAGATGAGTTTATACTTGCCAACAGCCCAATTGATTAATTTCGTAGAGAATGCCATTTCTAGAGAGGCTTCTTAGGAAAAGCTGAACCTAATGTCAAATTGAAAATCTAAAAAAGCATCCCCATAGGCCCTAGAAATATAGAGTTGATGCGGAAACTCAAGCCTTATAGGTACACTATAGAAAGAACAAGCCAAAACTACTAATTTTCACTACTAAAACAAGTACTAAGTACAATGTGATAGGCTAAACTTACTTATATGCGAATTGTGAATATGGTGTGTCATCTGGGAGCTTGGATAAGTACTCCTCAGCTTTTGTCAGCACAGACTGAAGCCTTCCCAGGCTTTGTATCCTATCATTTAGCATCATCAACTGCAGAATACACACAAAATTCCAAAATTAACACCTAATATAAAACTGGACCATTTTTTTTTCAAAATTTCCACAGGAGTTCCAAAACTCACATGCCCCTTGTGCCGATGCCCACGGAGGAAATCAAGTAGAGGCTCCAGGCAATCCTTGTTCCTGAACATAATGGAAGACAAGTGTCTATTGAGGAACTGCACGCCATTTCCAATTGATGACGACCGATTCGGGCGAGGAACTGAGGCATTGAATGGCTCAAAATCAAGCTCGAGTATGTACGGATCGTTGTACCTGCGATAATTAATCTAGTTTAAGATTCTCTTATACAGACCACGAGAACAGTATATTAAAAGCATAAACTAAAAGTGAGCAAAATACTTTCTCTGTCAGCACAGCCCGGAAGTCTGTATACCAAAATAACCAAATCTATTGATTCACAAAAAAAAACCAAACGTGTAGCTTTGAGGTCTGGTATCTAACTTGGACCACTCAAATGCAGATATCAAACAAAGTGATAACTGATAACGCGGTCACAAAGTAGTGACTTCACTGACTTGTGACTATGCTACTATTCGTCTTCAGAGGTGTGGGACTGAAATAAACTATCAACATCTCAGGTCAACACTCAACAGAATTTTACTGCCGCAACTTAAGCCTCTGATGCGTTCACAGTAATTACCTACATCTCTGCCCAATTGCCCACATACGAACATCCCACTAAAATTCACTTTTGCAGGGGCAAATCGAGCAAACAGTCATGGATGTATGAAACCCAAACCACGCACGGCCACTAGAGCTAAACGGCTATACCACTGATAGGATAACACCCTAAAACTAACCACCGAAATTCCCCGCGAAAGCAGAGAGGAGGGGCAGGGGAGGAGCACATACTGGCCGTCGACGAGCTCCTCCTTGAAGCGCAGGTACTCCGACACAGTGAGCTGCTCAACGCTGAGCTCATGCACGTTAACGCGGACGTACTCCCACACTCCGGGCCGCGGCCGCACGGCGATCGCCACGAATGGCGGCAATACGATGGCCTCCTGCGGGAAAAAAACGCGACAAGTCACGAGTTAACTCAGGATAGTCCTAGTCCCCCCAAAACCGGCACGGCGACCGAGCGTTTCGAGGGATCCCGCGCACCTGGGTGGAGCGGAGGACGTCGAGGAAGGGGCCCTCGACGAGGGAGCGGCCGCCGGAGCACTGGACCTCGTCGAGCATGTCGAGGATGTGGTGCGGCTGCAGGATTCCCTTCCCCTGGCTCACGTACCTGCCGCAACGCAGACACCAGATGAGAATCCATCGGCGAGCAGTTAAAATCGACCGCGGCGATCGGTGTAGGCGTGCGGGCGCGCGCTCACTCACTTGGAGAGGAGGGCAACGAGGTCGTTGCGGTGGGCGTGGAGGGTGTCCTCGACGTGGTCGCGGATGCTCGGGGTGCGGCCCAGCCTAGGGCCGGACATGGCCGCCGGCGCGGGGAGTGCGGTGGGGGGTTGGAGTGGCGGTGGCGGTGAGCCGGTGAATGGACGAGCAATGGCAAGACAGCAAGAGAGGAGATGCCCGGTTTTATACTGAGCCGCGTGTTAGCACTCCGGAGACACGCAGATGGGAGGTGTTCAGGCGGTTCCACTGAGCTGCGGGGCCCACTACGACGTGGGGCCGTTGCTCAGTCGGACCTAGGATGGAAGCGAACGCCGGTTTCGTGATTTTAAATGATCTAAACTCTTATTTTAGAATGTACAGTTTAATGCTCGTAAAATCCGAAAATAAATCAGTATGAAGAAGTGGAAAAATCTCAGCTTCTCTATTTTTAAATTCTCACTGTATAGATATTTATTATTTGGTTTTCAGAATTTTAAGTCCGGAGACAATGGCCCTAGAGAATCTAGAGAGACCGCCCAAATATGACACGCTCACGTCCGGGGCTGCGTTGTCAGTGGCTTGGATGGACCTCCCCGTCAAACATGGCCGACGTGTCCGGCTGGTGGACCCCACCTGGAAAGAAACTTTGAGATAAGCTCGTAAAACAGCTCGGCGCCTTTGGCTTGGACTTTTGGACAAACTGACAAACCAACACGTCGAAGCGACGAGATAGTTCCTACCTCTCGCTTCTTTTGATCTTGCCGCTGCAGAGAGAGAGCTGCTTCGACGGCAGCCCGGGGGGGGGGAGGCTTCTCGTCGTCGCGCCACGTGGGCGGACCAGCGGATGTCACGGTGGCGCCGTTTCCTGCTTTTACTCGGACACCACTGCGGTCTACAGGCGCTACGCGTGCTCACGACGCCCTCTTCTCTTCAGACGCATGGCTGATACGAATCACGCACCGTGAGCATCGATGTGGTCCGATATATTGATGTGTTTATAAAATCGTAGACACATTTGAAACAAGCAGTTGAAGATGAGATGCTGAAGTTTATATCAATTGTTTACGGGATCAAATGAATATGTTTAGCACACGATTGTCGAGTGTATCTTGCCCTCTTGCTGTCCATTCTGTGTGACAATTCTGTCAATCCATCCTTTTTATCCACTTCTGACAATTCTGTCAAGATGAGGCGCGTTGGTTGGTTGCAAACATGTTCAAGTTCGTCGCGTCACGGCGGCCGCCCGGTCGGCCGCCAGCCCGCCGTTGTATGCATGGAATCGCCGCTGGTTTACGGATGCGTGGCAGAAGGCTTGCCCCTGACGCAGGACAGATGTTACTCGCGTGCTAGTTGCACCCAGAAACACAAATACATGTCGATTCGAAAATGGACAATCTGCCAATGGGACGATCAGGGCCCCCAAGTTGGTCGTTGGTTCTAATCTCTTCACTGCAGGATATGGACTGGCCGAGTGGACGAGATGATAATACGGTGCACTTGATTGATGTTTGTGCTTGTTGGTGAAGGATGAAGGGGGAATGCACTAGCTCACAATCGATGTAACTAGGTTGATTAACATGGCTTTTGATCATTGGTTTGTAGAATTCAATATGATAACATTAAACTATAACAACATAATGATGGTAGTCAGATTGGTAACTATGGTAACTAGATTCATTATCATGGTTCTTAATCACCTTGTCAACTACAAAATTATATAAATCAGTTCAATAATATTTAAATTAGATCGGTAACTACAATATCTGAGCAATAACCGATCATCCGGTTATCGTAGTTAATCGGTTCAAAAACGGTACCTGGTTCATGTCGGCTGAGACGAGCATTATCGCTCTTACACCTTAGCAGGTGTTGCGATCACAGAACCTGGCCATCAAAACTCAAAAGCGGCGTACGTCCACGTCGTCGTCTCCTTGGCTTTCTTTTTTTTTCTTTCTTACTCCGTACATGCTTGTTGTCTGTTAGATGACATTATGCTATCAACTTGTTCTACAGAAAAACAAGGAGGATGGGATGGGGCGCGCGAGATGACCCCAGTCCGGCGTTCCAGCAGGTTGAGGAATCGAATCAAATCACCAGAGGCATAACTCTGTTCTTGATGCCCATGCCATGTCGCGCTCACTGATCAGGACGCGACATCGAAACTAGCAGCTCTTGAGACTTGAGAGTACAGACTTGGCCAACTTTTGATTATAGATGTTATGAATACTTTTGAATATAAAGGGTTTATCCTAGGATTCTTTTTCGACATGTTATTTTTAGTTTAAAAGGAAACAAACAAACTCTTAGGGTCCGTTTAGTTTGATAGCAAGAATAGATGTGATGATCCTATCCATGAATTTGTGGATAAAATGATCCAATCTTCTTATTTAGTTTGATGTATCGAATGATTCAGTTTTTTGTTTGGTTGGTGGGATGAAGTGTGGATGAGATGATCCATTTTTTTTTAGTTTGATGAATTGGATGTGTATGTGTATGTGGTAACCTCTTTAGTTATAATAGGTAAGTTTACCCCCTATTGTTCTTGATATGCTTTCCCTTGATTGTATACAATATCATTTGATCAGCAAGCATTAAAACAGTTTTTAGAGATAATTTTCTGTTGCAAAAGCTAAAAAGATTCTCAAGGCTTCGGTCCAGTAGATCCATAACCAGAACATTGTAGTCACCCTCAACACCAAACCACTTGACATTTGGAATCCCAGCTACAGGATAAAACAGAATGCATATTGGTGTCTCCATGGAAATTCAGACCTCACAGCAGGCTGCTTTCCCTCCCAGATCTTCTATTGTGCTCTATTGCTCTTGGGATGCCTCAAAAAGAGCTCTACAAAGCACCAGATTACATACATGGCTGACACACAAGGGTTCAGAGACTGCTCAAGCATAACCTAAAAATTTGGCCATCTATTCTATGGCAGTGCCGTATAAAATTAGCAGCCACCAGCATCAGGTATTCAGGTGTATTGTGTTTCCTCATGACAAGCACAAGAAGGTCTCATCTAATGTTTCCTCAGCACAATGCAGTTTTGGCTTCTGTTTTCATAAAAAAGACCCCAATGACATGGCAAAGAATTCAGTATTCAGTTTCTGTTTTAGTCTCTGCTAGCTGAACTGCTGAAGCACATATCAAACAGATGTAAAATAACAAGTTAATGCAAGATGAGAAAAAGGAAGAAAAGAAACATGTATTACTTCTGCCCTGCAGTATCCTGTACAACTTTGACTCGTACAGCAACTATGATAACATTCTTTCTGTTTATATTTTGCATTATATGAAAATTAATCATGGCAATATGCAGTACAAACAAATCAGTAATAAAATCGAAGAAGATGAACTGTTCGATTTATATTTTGATATGTGGAAGGCGTTGGTCTCTGCTTCTTCTGCCCTCAGGCAGCAGAGGGGAGCTACCTCCTCGGCACGACTACAGCCAGAGGTAGTCGCGTCCCCGCCGACGCCTACGTTGGCAGAGCGCCCGCGCTCACCGGCGCCACAGCCCGAGCAGCTTTCGACCGAGCAGGCGGCGCACCGAAACGACGAGCAGGCGACACTGGCTGGGCGACGGTGCAGGCACGCGCTCAGATCTGGAAGGGGAGGGGAAAGCGACTGGGGAAAGAAAGGGGAGGGTGACCACGCGGGCGCACGCATGGGAGCGCAGAGAGTAAGGGCAGCGCCATCGGTTTTTTTTTTCTCCTCCCACTTAAGAATACTTCATTTCTGCCATCTCATTCTTACATTTCATCTAACCAAACAGTAAGAAAATAGGATATAATCATCTCAGCCCTAAATATCTCATGAATCAAACAGACCCTTATTAAACGTAATAAAAGCTTATAGGAGTCAAACTTGAAAGTAACAAATCCAAGGTTCAGGCTGCAAATAACTTATCTGCATGTGGAGAAGTTGGATGATAGAGTCGTAGGCCCATGTGATGTGATGAATTGGTGATAGAGTTATAGATATATGATCTTACTCAGTTCAAATATTTTAGTGGAATTTAGTGAGTATCGTGAATTTATTATCGACTTTGCTACATGAAGCGTCCGAAAAAAAGAATACGTAGTGACGTACTAACGGTAGATGTATCCGTACCGTGAGCGTACATAACCGAACAAAAATAACTGACGCGCATCCGCGGAGAAGGTAGAGAGAAAAAAGGGCAAACATGTCAGAGACGAATTTCCCAGCAGTAACGGGCTGAGATGGGCCGCCAACACAATGCTCAGTGGCCATTCCACGGGCTTAACCCAAGATGAAAAGTCGAGGCCCAAGCAAGCCCGACAGCGCAGACTTCCCGGCACGTAACAACCTACCATAATGGGAACGGGTCACCGAAAAAAAGGAAAAAATAAATAAAGAGGGGGAAGCCGGAAGCCGCCGCCCGGCCCCCACGGTTCCCCTTCCTCCTCGCAGATCTCTCCTTCCCTCCCTCGCCACCGGCCGGCCACCATGAACTCCTACTCCGGCGACCGCTCCTCCTCCCGCCCCACCACCACCACCTCGTTTAATTCCTATCAGTTCGACTTCGGGGTGAACTCGTCCCGCACCTCGGCGTCTCGCCCCCTCCGCGACCAGAGGCCGGGTGGTGCGGCCAACACCGCCGCGAGGTCGGCCACCACCACCACGGCATGGACGCATCAGCCCGCCAAGACGTCGTGGACGCACCAGCCGTCCCTTGCCGCGGCGGCGCCTGGATCCGGGCCCACGTCCATGGTCGGCGACATCTCCGGCCGGAGCTGGTCGTCAGCCGCACCCTCCTCCGGGATCGGCATCCCGCAGGCAAACAATCCAGGTATCTTCAGCGACCTTGTCGGTTCCGCGCTCGGGTCCTCCTCCCGCGCCCAGTCAAACGCGCCGCTCAGATCTGCGGCGCCGCAGACCTCCAAGCCGGCCAACCCTAGCACCAACAGCTCCCCATTTTCGATGGGCGGCATGGCGAGCGCGCTCCCGAAGACGACCGGGGCACCAATGGCCTCCGGTGGCGGGTACGGTGTTGGTGGCCGTCCGATGAAACCGACGGGCATGGCGTCGGCGGCAGCTGCGCAGCCGATGGGGCAGAAGAAGGACCCGTTCGGCTCCATAGATCCCTTTGCGGCGAAGCCTGGTTCTATGAATGCTGCAAAGAAGTCTAGTTCCGTCAATCCGGACCAAAGTTTTGGGGCGTTCCAGGGCGTGAATTTGGGTGGCGATGCAGGATTCAGTGGTTTCCAGAGCGTTGACGCTGGGTTCAGTAGTTTCCAGAGTTCCAGTGCCACGAAACCTTCTAGCTTTACTACTCCGCCAGCACCAGCTCCGGCGCCAGCTCCTGCTGCTGCCACGGTGAACTCCGGTGTGGATCACTTGGACACGCTTTTTGCTTCAACAACAGCTGCACCGACTGCGCCAAGTAATGGTGGTGGTGGCGGTGACATGTTTGGTGAGATGGATAGTTGGGTGGATGTGGAGGCGGAGTTTGCAAGTGGTGACAGCGGTGGCACAACCACAGAGCTGGAGGGGCTCCCACCGCCACCGTCTGGGTTGACAGCATCTGCTGCTAAGTCCAAAGGAATGGATAATTATAAGGGTGGGCAGTATGCTGATGCCATCAAGTGGCTGTCTTGGGCTGTTGTACTCATGGAGAAGACTGGGAAGGATACTGACATTGTAGAGGTGTTGTCATTAAGGGCTTCATCTTACAAGGAGGTTGGCGAGTACAGGAAGGCAATTGCCGACTGTTCAAAGGTATTGCAATGTCTTAACCTGTTAACTTGTTACATGTTAAGAGGTGTGCCCATGACTTAGTTTGCTGGTATTATGTCATGTGCAGGTACTAGAGAAAGAAAAGGAAAATGTGTCGGTGCTTGTGCAGCGTGCTCTCCTATACGAGAGCTCTGAGAAATATAGGCTTGGGGCAGAGGACCTCCGTTTGGTTCTGAAAATTGACCCTGGGAATAGGCTTGCCAGGAGTATGATCCATCGCCTGAACAAGATGGCTGACTAGAGCTGTTTTTTCTAGTGCCTTGTGTATTACCACTGTAATCCATCCTTGACACCAGAACTGTGAGTTACTTTAAATTGCTTTACTATACTTGTGGCTTTGGGGGAATAATTTGTGTATGTGTTATTACATATTTACATACATTACATTCTTTAATTTGTACAATCATCTATTGTATCAAAGTTGCTTTAAGAATAACTACTTTATGGCATGATGTTTTGGCCTTCTACATGGTTGGATGGGAAGTATATGTGACGATCTGGATTCTCACAACATAACAGGTAATAATATATTGGTATTGGTACAATCTTTAGATTAACCAATCCTGTTCTTTGAGAAACAGTTCCTCTTGCATAGATTGTGTCATTTCACAGTTCACACATTGATGAATGTCTAAAATTGTTCTTGCGATGCTCACCAGCATTTTTTTACTTGGATATCTATATGCTAAATTGGATGGTTGATCATAGGTTGCTGCACTGCTATTTTACATTCATCAGCTTATGATTGTGAGATGTCCATTCTGCTTCCTTTCCATGCATCATCTAATTCAAAGCAGGATAGTGTACTGAACTGATACAGGCCAACATTAGACATTGCTAATTCGTCCATCTAACTGATGGCTATTTCTAGTTATTTAGTTTGTGGCTTAATTTGAGATATATATATATATATAGAGAGAGAGAGAGTATAAAAACTTGTTTTGCTAAAAGAACTCGTTGCTTCAACATTCTAACGATCATTGGTATTTTATATTTTAATCAGTCACATAGATATTGATCTGCTTCGTCCTGTTGTACTTCATGAACTCGTGGAAGTGCTTGCTCTGCTAAATTTAGATCTTTACATCCACTCGTCAAGAACCTCCAAAATTATTGATATACCTGTATTAGTGTGCTCAGAGATTTATTTTTTATCTTTCAGAAGGGACCTGCTTTTCTAATCAAGCGTTTAAATATTTGAATTCACAGGGCAAAAGACCTGGTAATGTGTTGCTGTTATTTGTGGCAGCAGCTTGATAGACCTTGTAATTGTAATAACTGTAACTTCCTATTGCCTCCTGTGCATTTTGGCATTGTTAAATTAGTTGCTGCAGCATCAGTTTTAAATTTATCTTCCCGGCAGCTGTTGGATGGCACTTCAGTTATGCTGTGATGCATTTTGCACACAAGCTCACCGCATGGTTGATTATGCCTGAATGCGATTGTGATTTGTATTCGGTTTGCTGCGGAATGCATCTGTTGTTTCATTTACTTGTTTCTGCACCAGCTTCGTGATGGTTAGTTTCTCAAGTATGCATAATCTCCCAAGCTAAGAGACTTGTTTAGCTTGCTTAAGAGTTCTCGTAGCAGGAGAATCATCGGGAGAATCTGATGATGTGCCAGTACAGATGATAGTTTGGCATGGCGTTGCTGATCGGAATATGACACTCGGCTCGTCGCAGGCTTTGATGAATGGATTCATGGTTGTCCCCTCCGACGACTCGCGTACAGGCCGGTCCAGTTTAGCCACCGGTATCCGTTTATTGCTGGCTGGTGAGATTGACAAAAATTATCTATTGTTATTGGTCTAGTTTAGCTAAATTAGTAGCATTTGTATTGATGACGTTATTGTTACTGTAATCAAAGCCCTCGCATTGCCCCAAATGCCTGTACCAGCAATATCTTCGACTTGGGGAATAGATGCAGTTTTTTCGCTCAGGTTATTATACAACACACGGATCAGTCACGCTGACAAAGTCAGGGGCCAGCCAGACGTGCGTGGCCTCGTGGCACACTGCACACGTAGTGATGCAGGTCAAAAGTGGAACATTAGTATGATTTCGCCACTAACCAAGGGCCTTTGACCTGGATCACTAACATCGAACAAAGATCTAATCAGATTCGAGCTCTTTTCGCTAGATACCGAATACTAGGTTCTCTCAGCGAGGCAGCTAATCGGCATTAGCCGCGGAACTTTAGTGTAGACTAGACCGGTAAAAAATCTGGACGAATCGATTTGCAAATCCTAAACCCGGGGCATAGGGATAGGAATATAGCTCAGCAATGAGCGCAGCAATCTTAATTCGGTCCGTCACTTTTTTATCCAACGAATCAACTAAACATTATATGCTTGCATTACTATGATGGGTGTGCGACAACTTGAAAAGGCGTAAGGGAGAATTCCGTGGAGCTCACGAGCAAGACGTGTGGCACAGGCTATTGGATTGAGCTGAGGAGTAAGACTGCAAAGATAATAGTCTTGTTATAACAGTTTGTAAAACCAATTATCGTTTGATTACCCGTCCATAACCTGACAACGTTTAGACCGGTTATCCGGTTTATACAATTACCAAAAAATCGATAACTATTTACCATCCATCACGAAAAATCGATAACTATGGTTTTACAAATCCTAGGTCGTGACTGTTGTATTGCAAGAAGGGAGGGGAGGAGTACTGGATTACTCCAACTCCAGTGGTTATCCACATTCCGCACCACACCATTCTCGCGAGGAGGAAACCAGAAAAAATCCTCAAAAGCATCCAAAATCGGGCAACAAACTAGGAAAAAAGATATGAAAAGGAAGAACGAGGCAGCAGAAGCAGAAACCGGCAAAAGGGGGCAAAAAGCCCCCCGCGAGCCGAGGGAGGCATTCGCCACCTATTTCTTCCATTCACCACGGCCGCGGCGTTTGTGTGGCCTCCGTCTCGTGTTATCCTTTCTTCTCCCTCCTCCTCCTCCCCCTTCTTCCGCCTCTGCCTCCTTCTCCTCGTCCTCCTGCTCCTCGGCAAACCCCTTCTCCACTTTCCCCCAATTCGGGACCTGCCGCCGGTGGCGCCCTAGGCGGCGGCGGCGGAGGTGAGGACGGCGACGGCGGGACGGCCTCCGAGCCGCCGATGAGATTGCGCGCCGCCGCGCCATGCAGCCCCCGCCGGCCTCCGTGTCAGGTGATCCCGTCCTCCGATGTCCCTCCGCGATTCGGTCAGGGCCGGGCGGCTCCCTTTGCTGGTTCGCCCCTCCGCCGGATAGGGCTTTGGGATTCTCGGAGCCTGATGTTTGTTGTCTGTTTGTGCTGACGGACGCGGCGTGCAGCGCCGTCGCTGGAGTGCGTGAGCTCGTGCAGGGCCTCGTGGAAGGGCGACGGCGGAGGTGGGAGGCCGTACGAACGCAGCGTGCTCTCGTGCGCCTGGAACGCGCCGCGCGCGCTCACGGGTGCGCTCGCCAGCACCGCGCAGTGCTCCTCCTGCAGCCATGCCGAGGCAGGAGGCGGGTGGACGCGGCGGGGGCGCTCGCGGCGGAGTAACAATTCGGTGTGTTGCTGCTACCTGTTGGATTCTGTCATTTAGCCGTAATGTTGATTGGAATTTGTCACTTTTGCGTACTTTAGGGTTAATGGTGTGGAAAATGGAGATGCTTACTGGTGTACTACCCCATCTGGTAGCATCACTGAAATTGCTGAACGATGTATTGAATCATCAAAGCCAACAAACAAGTTTTGTAGTATAGGTCAAGTTGATTATTCTGCCCTGTAGGTCATGCTGGAGTTTATTCACTTAGGGGGGTAAAGCTTCCGTTTGTATGAGGAATAATATTTTCCTGCGTATCTCATTTCATTATTACTTATATGTCTGATTAACAAACATTATGACTTATGAGTAGGAGTAGCAAGTCTTGTTGAATCTTTCCAAATTTG
This sequence comes from Zizania latifolia, assembly GCA_000418225.1. Taxonomy (NCBI): domain Eukaryota; kingdom Viridiplantae; phylum Streptophyta; class Magnoliopsida; order Poales; family Poaceae; genus Zizania; species Zizania latifolia. The sequence continues at coordinate 52,876 of KE372983.1, read as the reverse complement.
ACTTGTATCTAGACATAGTCCATTGGGAATGGTTTTCTCTAGGATTTGGTAAGTGCTATTTGATGCCAACGTTGAAGGAATTGATGAAATTACTGACTTTTGGGCATTTCATCTACTTTTGAGCACTTGTATTTATTTGCTAGGGTTATGCATTACTTGTTCCTTTTTGTGTCAACCATTCTGGCAGGCTATTGGTACCATCTGATCTGACTGGTTAGCTGATACAGTGATACTATCTCCAATTGCAAAAACTATGTTCTATCTATTTGAAGCCAAGCACGCTTAATCATAAATATGTATCTAAACTAATAAAGTGAGCTTTGCTTCTGTAACTCAACTCTGAATGCTACCTGTATATTGTTGTGGTTGTTGCATGAATAATATGTGAATTCAGAAACTGACAGCCTCTGGACACACAATTTCATAATTCAGTTGACCCTACTTTCACCTATAGTCAATCGTGATGTAATCATATCCAGTTTGCAACTTGTAATCATCCACCATCATGCTATTTATATGCCCACTGTTACTTTAGTGCTTGGTCCAGTCTGACTTGTACTACTATTACCATAGCACCATACTATTACTGTTTTAGCTTCACTATCTCGTCTACCATATAGTTGCCATTTTTGTTGTATTATCTACATAGTTATTAAGGCAGTAAGGCGAGGTGCCCAAGGACCGCCTTACCTTTTAAGCGGTAAGGCGTAAGGAGAGGCCTTGCCCTACTCACATAGAAAACATAGGATTTAGGAAAAAACATCAATAGATAAATAGCAAATTCCAAATAGCAATAGCAATATAGCATGATAAAAGTAGCAATACCACGGTCGCTATGATCGTGCAGATGATCACAGATGATTTCTTGTGTTACTCAAATTGTTCCTCCCCTTTGCTATAGTACCTAATCTCCCACCATCTATCTATTTCTGCTTTTCGCCACCGTCCTCATATGGTGATGCTATTTGTTGTACCCCTGTATTTCACTGGACATTGTGTAACAATCTCGGCTTAGGCCCTCCTTCTTAATACAAGAAAGCGACTCTCTCGCTTCCTTTTCAAAAAAAAAAAAAAGTAGCAATAGAACAATAATAATATAGAAAATTAGCAATGCAGCATTAATAAAAGTAGCAAATAAGTCAACACCCCAAGTCCCTAATTATCACATCTGTCAAATATCAATAGCCATCATCAAACTCATTGAGATTGGAAGTTGTATCTTGTATCATCTTGGGCATCAGTAGCTTCATCATTCTCACTTACATCCACATCATCGTGGATCGTCATATGGATCTTCTTCCTCAGATTCTTCATTCCCTGAATCATCATGCCGGTCTTTGTCGCAAAACTACAGAAGTACAACAATAAAACTACAGCAGTGCCACAATCAACATATAAACTTATGAAGTATAACTATAGTTCCAATTAACCACTATGGCTATGGTAGTATGGTCTGACTCAATAAAACTGAGAGAGACAGAGACTACCTGCCGAAATCGCAGAGCGCTAGAGCCTCGCCGCACCAGTCCTCACCGCCCCAGGCCTTGCCACGCCAGGCCTCGCTGCGCACAGCTCGCTCCCGATCTGCACCACGCCTCACCTCTCCGTGCCGCTCACCCGATCTGCCACCTCTCTCTCACGATTGGAAGTCTGAGACACCATGAAAACCCTAGTGGTTGTGACTGAGCTTTGTGGGCCGCGCGGGGCAAGGCGAGGGCCCAAAGCGGTGGAACGCCTTTGCCTTGCCCCTCCCACACCGCCTTATTGCCTAGGCGACGCTAAAGCGATGCCTTAATAACTATGATTATCTATATTTGCTTCTCTTTGTAATGAGAAATATTATTTTAAAAAACCACATCTTTGACATCTAATTATTGTGACAACATATTAGTAATAATGTTATTTGACTATTAATTTTTATGACACCATATTGGAGTAATTCAAAACATCATTTTGGAATATATACTAATATACTATGCTATTTCCGTGTGGTCACATATGTGTATATTAGGCATTACTGCATTAGCAGTGAAAGTTTGAAAAGTTAGATTGTGTATGTTCTAAAATAAGATCTATTTGGTAGCAGGCTAATCTCTGGTATAGACTAGAGGTACACCAAAATAATCTAATGAGTATGCAATGCTTTGTGTCTTCCTTTATCCTATTTGGAATTTTGGAGATACTTGTATGAGGCTATGAGCCTGACCATAATCTCCTGCGTTCATACCTATATTCCAAGTTGTGCATTGTGATTAGAAAGTGTTCCAACCGAACAACAGGTTACTTCTTTGCTGGTTATTTAATCACGATCTAGAGGAGAAACTCCAAACTACATGCCCCAGTTTTAATGCCACTAAAAACTTTCCAATTTCTCCTGTTGTAGTTGTAGTCGTCAAAATCCAATTGAAAGTTATCCCCTTTTGGTAACTGTATTCTTGTGCATGGTCGCTTATTGTCTAGCACCCATTGAAAACATGGTTGCCTTTAATGTAAGATGATTTAATCAGAATCACCTGTTCTGATCCAGTTGGGTTGTATTGTTGGGTTTAAATTTTCGCAAATATATTATAATTAATTACAGTTCAAGAGTCTGTTATGATACTGGTCATGCCATCTTATTGATCAATTTTCACTGTGTATTCCACCTTGGTGATGGCGCCAAATGTGGCATCATTAGTTTTTCAAGTCTGTAATACCTCATGCCATGTTAGTTTTTAGTGGTTACGGTAAAACATCCATTGTCTACATGTGAAACCATAATTCTTTGCAGTGTCTTAATACATGTCACCTTAATTTTCCAGTTTCTGCACATCACATGGGCAGAGGATATCAACAAAGGGAAGTTTGGTCATGGTTCATCGGCCAATACTCCTCCCTATGGAAATGTTGTCAGATCTTGGTCAACTCCTGCAGACCCAACATGGAGAGTTTTCTGCTGTTCGTCATCTGGACCATTCAGCCATATTTCTCCAGAAACTTTGTGGGAGGTGTGTCACTGAATTGCGTAAATCAACGTTTTTGCTCGCTTTTTTGTGCAAGATGCAATTTTAGTAAAAAAAATTAAGAGTTAAGCATTTTTAAATGATTAAAGTTAGCCATTTGTGGCTTTGATCCATCAAACTTTCACAAAGAAGTCAGGAACCATTTTGTGCCTGGTAATATAGTACTACAGACACTTTACTATCAGTGTTGTAAACACACTTCATAACTAACCTTACTAGAACATGTGACAATGAAACACCTTCAGCTCTTTGGAAGTTGCGGAAACTTCCAGGCTAAGCATATTTGTCCAATGTTGCAGCCGTGGTGCCTTTTCAAAATGAAACTGTTACCTGTAATTTGATAGCATGTTTTTTGCTACTAGTATGAAATTGCAAATGCACTGTTCAAGGATACCCTCCTTGAACGCAAGTAACCATTAATGTTCATTTTAAGCAAGAGATGACTTTGTTTGTAGCACATTCTATATTTTAATGCAATTGCATGACAGGATCTCAAACCGGCTATCTCATACCTTCAACCTGAAGAGTTGAACTTTATACAAGATGCTTTAAAGGTAATTAAAATACAATATTGCTCTTCCACGTGTCCTGTGGACATTATTCTGTACTTTATATTTTTCCTGGGAAGTGTTTGCACCAGACGCTGCATCACGATAATTGACTGAATATTGCAGTTGGCATATGAAGCACATAATGGGCAGAAACGCCGAAGTGGGGAACCTTTCATTATTCATCCTGTTGAAGTTGCTCGTATTCTTGGGGAGCACGTGAGTAATATATCATTAATACTGCGATGATGACTTTCTAGCCATATAAATGTAATGAAGTTTTGTGTTGTTCCGTGAACATAATTAGGAACTTGACTGGGAATCAATTGCTGCTGGTTTATTGCATGACACTGTTGAAGATACAGACATGGTTACTTTTGAAAGAATAGAAAATGAGTTTGGGTTGACTGTGCGCCGTATTGTTGAAGGGGAGACAAAGGTACAGTATTTCACACTCCACATATTTACATTTTATATATTGCTGCAAAACGTACATGATCTAGGTAGAGCGGTTTTTAATGCGCTAATCCGATAATAGACCTATTTCATTTGAAATGCAGGTATCTAAGCTAGGGAAACTTCAATGCAAAAATGAGGGTAATTCAAAACAAGACATCAAGGCTGAAGATTTAAGACAGATGTTTCTTGCCATGACAGAAGAGGTATTGTTTTTCCCCTCGTTGGCTATTTTTATTGAGAGCCATTTGAACACTTTACTAGTTTGCATGAAAATGAAAATAAAAAATCTTCTGTAGGTTCGTGTAATCATTGTGAAACTGGCAGACAGGCTGCATAATATGCGAACGCTCACACATATGCCTCAGCACAAGCAAGTAACTTCTTGTTCCACTAATACAATATCTGGCTTTAGCTTAGCTAGCTCTGTCTTTATTGTAAGCACTCTCTTTTCAGTATGCCATTGCAATGGAGACACTGCAGGTCTTTGCACCCCTAGCAAAACTTCTTGGGATGTATCGAATAAAGGTATCTAATGATAAATCATCTTCGAAGATAACTGTTATTTCTGTGTATTGAATAGGTTAGCTTCTTTACTGCAATGCTTCTTTTGTGTTTCTGCCATGTTGCTTACAAACATTGTGTTCTACTTTGCATGCTGCCATGCTTATTGCAATAAAATTTCTACTGCTATTTTAATGGCAGTTGTTTCTTTGTTTGCATTGTGATTTTAAAATCTGTATTCATGCTATAATTTGATATATTGTGGCCACTACAAATCTCGAGCTAGTTTAAGTAACTATAGTATTATTTCCCAGCTGTTTGCCATGTCCTATCATTGATCAATATACTTGTGGTCTTTAACTTGTTAGTAATACTAAGGAATAAGTCCATTTTACCCTCAAATCTTGCTCGAGCCTGAATCAATGCAGAAACTAGGTATTTCGCAACCGTGCAAAACCTCCCTTGCCTAATTCACCAGGATTTTGGCTGGTGTGTATTAAGATATTTGTAGTGTGTCTGTTTGTATCCACTAGACTGTTTGTATTCACTAATTATATATATGAGTAACACCCCCCCCC
>KE372983.1:25383-36142 GCA_000418225.1 Zizania latifolia | reverse complement strand
CTTTCTTCCAGCCGCCTCCTTACCAGTACTCCGCCGGCGGTGGCGCCGTCGTGCCGATGTCGGCGGCGGCGGCGGATCGCGCGCCGGTGATGACGGCGTACGGCCAGCACCAAGAGGTGGGAGCTCATCAGCTCATGTGGAACTTCGATGACATCACGTCCATGCCAATGTGACATTATTACAGTGGAGATTAATCTAGCCTTTTGATAACATAAATTCGCCATGTCAGATGGTTACTATTGCTTAAGCTCTTTTCCAATTTAATTTTCTTTTATTACTCTTTTTTGAGATGAGCTAGGGCAGGGGCAGTACATGTTCATCTTTTCTTGTAGTGGCGGATATATATATTTCGCCGGCTAGGGTCGTAATATAATTTGTAAATACAAGAATGATATATATGATCAAGAATAAGACTGTTTATTTGTCTCTGCTTGCTCCAATACTCCAGTGTCGAAACCATTTCATTTCGCCCGGTCTATAGAAAAGCAGCAGCCATTAATTTGCCAGGATTTTGCAGTTCAGAGCTATGATCGATAGTGTTTGGTTACTTGTTTTTTATAACACAGAGTGTTTAGTTACTTGTTTGGGCACGGTTAAAAGAGATACGGTAATTAATTCGGCTGTCGGTAAGGGTAATGTGAAGCAGGCATGCATAAACGCTAATCTTTCAGCGAGTTACTACTACTTATTTTGTTTGGTTATCTCGTGTAATGGTTTTCGTTTCAGTAACGCTCGAAATCTGGGCTTATTACTGTCAGATTTTGGCTCAGCCAAACAACATCTCAACTAATTTAAATCTTACTTAGGAAGTTAGGATTCGCTTGAGGGGCCTCGGAAAAAATGTGGCGTTTGGTAGAGCTTTGCCAAATTCCGAAGAGAATCAGGGCTACTTGTGAACTTAAGAGATACAACGAAAATGGCCCTAAATAGTGCAGGTGGTCTTTGGAATCAAGAGCATTTGTGAACTTTAGAGATACCACCAAAATTGCGCTCTGAGTGCATTTCAAAGGGGCTCTCAATCCAACTTTATAAAGCTAAATTTTAGCAAATCTATTAGAAATCTTGCTACAACCCATCCCCATCAAATCTAGCACTTCCTCCGTCCCAAAATATAACGTATTTTAAAATTCAAACTTTATCTCAAATGTAGCAACCTAATACGATCAAATGTCATTTTATCTTTAAACATTGGATCTAGACCTTTGTCAACTGTTCAATGGTTGACAGGACTTCTGTTCGATGGAAGTATAATTTTGCAGAAAAAATACTTAAGAAAAATTCTATATTCTATTATTATTGGCAGATGTGCTCACAGCCTCACAATTGAAGTGCTGGAATGAGTTTCATCAGATTAATGTCGAATCTGATAAGTTTAGTCAGGACGTTCCAGTCTGATGAAGACTCCTGCTCAAGATTGGCAAGTAACTGTCATGACGTCCAAGAGGAGACAAATTTTGTATGTTTTCTCTATCAAGGTATGCTCACGTAAACAGGATTTCGAGTCATTGAATGAATTGTATTTATGATTTCTGGAGGCTGGAGACTGCAATTATGCTCCTCATGAATAAAAAAACAATCTACAGGCTAATAAGCTCATCATAAACGACGAATCACATCATTAAACAACCAGGATTCGACGTCTAATGAACAACTAATCGATTCGAGAACAGATATTCAGCGACCGATCGTTACTGCTGTGTAGTGGCACAATTAATGGTTTGCCCTGGCATTGGTAGCGAATGGCCATAATTTTGTACGTTTCAGGATCGACTTCCAATTTAGCATAAACCATTAATTGTACCATTAATTTAGCATAAATCATCCTGAAAACCTGAACTGAGCAAGAGTTCTCAGAGTCAAAAACAAAATCTCCGGCACAAGGATATACAACATGAGAGCCTAATGTGCTGGCAGAACATTCGTAAATTTCTGAGTCAAGCGCATAACATACGAACAAAATTTAGGTGATCCTGGCACTTGGTAATAACATAAGAATTCCCAGACTCAAAGAAGAGATATGTAGCCCATACAGTGAAACAAGAATAAGAGGCAACATCTTAGACCTTAAAGCCCTTGCTGTTCCTCCTCCCTCTTGCCTTCTCAAACTTCCTTCCCTTTGAGCGGACGTAAGGCTTGGTGTTGCTGTGTGGCACTCCAGGTGCAGGACCAAAGTGCCTCACTGCTTCCCTAGCATTCTTTGGACCCCTCAGGAGAACCTGTAAAAACAGCAGATTAGCGAAGTATCATAGCTTGTGAACATTGACAAGAGCACAAGCACAAAGTAGGACAAAGCAAGGGCCATGTGAACTTAGAATAGAAAGCAAAATATGGCTTGTTCATTGTTGAGTTCAAAATATCACAAGAATGGGTACCTCCTTGCACACAAAAAAACAAGGTGGCAAGAATACTCTCCTGAGAATATTCCACAATCATAGTACCTTATAAGCAAAACAATTTCAATGTAAATCAGCTTTAGAGGTTGTAGCGCAAATCTAGAACCAAAGGGATCATGCTGATAAGCACACTGCAGAAAAAAGGAGCAGGCACCAAAAGTTCCAACACCTCATTTTTGCAGGTAAAAAAGTTAATATTACAGCAAGATAGATAAAACCAACAACATACAATTTCCCTCTGAATACCTGAGATTTGATTAGTTTATTTTGTTAAAAAAACCAGTACCAAATGTCACACAAAAAATACAATAATCAGCTAATGGCATCAGGTAATAAGCAGAGTATTGGTCCACACATTGCATTCAGTGTGTAGGATAAGATTATGCATCATATGCTATTATTTCACCGATAAATTTAAAAACAAAAGAAAACCCAGCTGAGGAAAGAAAGAACTAGCAAAAGCAAACAACCTCACAGGAACCACAAGAACAAAATAGAGAAAATATTTTGGTTAGACCATTTGGCACCAAAGCAACCATAGAGTCATGCAATGGGCTGGTAAGACAACCATTTAGATCTATGCACCAGTTATACCTCCTCGGTGTTCATTAAGCTTTCCAAGAAGAACTTATCCAGTGCAGGAGTTAATGAGTACAGACTGCTCATATCAGTAATCATCTATATGGAGTTCGGACGTGTCTATAACACTACTTTGTTGAAGGAAAACTAACTTGTGTGAGGTGAAAGAACCATTAGAACTTTAGGCAACTAGAAAGCAAAGTTACTCGTTTCCACTCTCAGATGCATTCCAGAAAAGGAGTGCACAAACATGCAGACACTCAACACAGCATCAGATTCTGACCGCCCGTCTGCTTTGTTCTCATCATTGACAGAAAACAAAGGGTATTGAAAACGTTTTATAAGACTAAGTTCAACTAAAAAACTCAATTTCGCATGTAACTTCTGGTCATGCACTGTTTCTTCAAGTGTAGATCACGAACAAACCTAAACAATAGAGGTGGAACATAGGACATCCATGAATCTAAGCTCATGGCAAAAATATAGTGAATTACCACAGGAAAGGCTACATTATGGTCTTAGTATACGAATTAGACAAACAGCAGAAAATACCGTGTTCTGGCCCACAGGAGAACGGAGTGCAAGCTGGTCGAAGGTAAGGCACTCGCCGCCAGCGTTCACAATGCGAGCCCTCGCGGTCTCAGTGAACCTGAGCGCAGCCACCTTCATCGCCGGCACCTCGTAGACCCTCTTGTCGTCGGTAACGGTGCCCACTAGCACAGCGATCTGGTTCTCCTGCAACGCGCACAACGAGTCACAAAATGAGATCATACGAAATCGCAAAGGCATGCACATGATAGTCCCGAACGAAATGGACATGGAGCAAACAGAGACCTTGCCCTCCATGAACCTGACAAGGCGGCGGAGCGAGAGCGGCGGGCGGTTGGTCTTGCTCATGAAGAGCCGCTTGAGGATCACGGCGTTGAACGGGCTCTTGGTCCTCCGCACCAGGAAGCGGTACAGCTGAGCACAGATCGAGACGCAACGGACTCAAATCCAGCCCCGTGAGCTGTAAACGGAGAAGGCGACATCGGATCGGAGCGGAAGAGAGGGAACTGACCTTGACGAGGAGCTTGAGGTATACATCGTCGGATTTGGGCGCCGTGCGCTTGGTCTTCTTGTTCCGGCCGCCGGCGACGAGGTCGATACCCTGCGAGTGAGCATAGGAGAGACGTGTAAGCTAGTGATTGATGCTACGGAGATTATAGGCGAGCGGATGGAAGGGAGGTCACCATGGTGGTGTGCGGCAGAGGGCGGCGGCGGCGGAGGGGTGCTTCTAGGGTTTTGGGAGAGAAATGAGTGAGGCTTATATAGGAGTCGGAGCTCGAAGCGGGGCGTGCGATGGACTCGTGCCGAATGGGTTTGGCCGAACCAGGTTTAGTTCACGTTGGTTGAGTCAGGACTCAGGTTCAGATTTTTTTTGAGAATATTTTCATTTTTTTTAAATAAATTCAAGTTCAAATTTGAATTTGAAACGACCGGTAACCGCAAACCGCACACCGACAGAAAAAACCCATTCAGCGGTGGGCGGCGGGGCTGCTGCGAGGAGGTCGTTCCGTCGACGGCGGACGCCTACATCGCCGAAAGAGCGGCGGGGAGTTTTCCCCTCCCGGCTCCCTCCGAGAAGACAGATGAGCGAGCCATGTGTTGTTGATTTGTTGTGCATCAGTTTTCTCGGGCCGGTCCATCTTATCCTGGGCTGGGCTGGATGTATGGGCCAACCTTGTAAAAATGGGCCTAATCGGACTCGTGTCTTTCTGCCTTGTCCTGTCGAGTGTCACGCCTCTACTTCCCCGCCGTGTCAAATCCTGACCCTGACGGCTGATGGTGTGACCGCGCGAGCCATTAGATGCATCATGGATTCATGGGTGTCATGTCGTCGCGTGTCGGCCCCTGACACTTCGAAGCAAATGTGACGACACTAGCACTACTCCCAAGGATCCCAACTGTCCGAGTTGCACGCATGAACTACGAACGCACCATTGCGGCAGGGCCATGAGATTATGAGAAACATCGGAACACGCTCTGCCTACACAGCAGAATTAAGGCTAGATAACGAGGCAGCTCGACTCGTTATATTAACGAGCTAGCTTGACTCGACTTGTTAATATAACAAACAGAAAACCTAGCTCTGTTCGGTTCGGTTCAGCTCGCGAGCTAATTTGTTTGTGAGTCAGATTTTTAAAATATGATTAAATAATCGCATATCAAACATCGAAATATGAAATAAATATAGTACATAAAGTTCTAAAATTTAAATATCTATAGTTCCATTACTATGATTCTATCAATCTACCACTCATGTTATTTGTCCATACATTTATACGATAATTTTATAGACCATAATAATAAAATTATAATAGCAACTTACAAAGTAATGACCAAGCACTAGCAAATAAATTATAAAATAATGAGTCTCACACTCTTACATGGTGTTTTGTTGTTGTTTTAGTGGATTTGGTTGACTGTTTAGGCTGAGCTCGTTAAGCTCGTGAGCTGGCTCGAACTCACTCGTTATACTAACAAGCTAAAACATATGCTCAGCTCGTTAGAAAAATAAAACAAGCTGAGTCAATCTGGTCATAAGTTAAGCGAGCTAATAAGCTACAAGTTTTTTGTCCAGCTTTATGCACAATGCTCGCCACGCATGCACGTCACAGCGCACACGACTAGTGAATCAGGTCGAACCCTATCCTCAAACCGCTGACTCATGCTTCCTTGTCTCAAAAAACTTACCTGTGTCTATTAAAATTTGTTAACTAAATTTTTACCTAGTTATATACTTTCGGTTTGTAAATAAAAATTTATATTCATTCAATAGCTCTTATCTATATCTTATATATCACATCATAATACTACTTCCTAAATAATAAACGATACTTTTATCTTTTACTTTTAACGCTAATTTGTCAACTTTATATTAAAAGTAAAGTTTTCAAGAACATAGACAGATCTTACGGTTTCTAGTCATTTTTCATATTTTTTTTATATTTGTTCTTATCGAATAAATATTATCCTCACATAGATAAACAATTTATATTTTTTTAGAACAGAATACAAAAGGGGCAATAAAGTTATTTAATTTAATTTCTTAATTTTTATGACTTATATAGATAATCATATAGAGTAATTTTTAGCATTGATTTTTTTTAAAAGACTTGATTTTTAGCTTGTTTTATTTGTTTAATGTCTGTAAATTAGAGTTAGCATGATTAATAAGGAAAACCAATATCATCTATCCACATTATTAATATTTCTGGTAGCTGCAAAAAAGCAAGTCTTTGGGAGAAGTAGACAGTATTATTTTCCCTCGTGCAGATGACTCTGATCCAGTCACATTCGCACGAGGCAAATTAAAGCAAAAACTACTGCGAAGTGCGAACTGAACACGGCTCCACTCCACTACCCCTCCTCCGGTAAATGCAAGCCGCAACGTGATAGTACTGCACCACGCTAGAGTGCCGGCCCTGGGGCAGGGCGAGCGGTGCGACCGCCCTGGCCCCCACATCCCCAGGGCCCCGCATAAAGTTGCCTCCATGTTGTAGCTGCATGCATCGGCGCCTGCATGCTGCATGCATCGGATGCTGTGATGTGCGTGCGTGGCGGAAAACGAATGTCAGTCACGCATTCCCAGTAAATTAAAGCTCAATTAGCATCTAATCACCAGTGGATCACTGCACTTGCTTAGTCTGCCAGAGCCTCTGCAATTATATGCCACGTTTCAGCAACTTGGGCTGGTGCATGAGTACGAGCAGAAAGGTTTGATTTCGCTAATGGACAAGCTAAGGGCTCCAGTACCACGAACGCCCAGCGACTTAGCGTGGACTTAATGCAGTGCAAATGGCCATCGATATCAGCAGCATTTGTGTGTTACGTGTTTTCAGGAGAAGCTAGCTAGTTATTAGCCATTGTCTAGATTATAAGCTGAGCAAACTGCAGCAGCCATGCATGGGAGGAGACATGGGATCAAATTCAGAGGAAAAGAGATAGACCAATCGATCGATCAAAACATTGCTCCATCATGTGTTGGATACTTGGATATAAAAAAATCAATTTGTTAAATTTTGGTTTTAACATTTTATACTACTGTTTGGTTTCTATTTTCTAAAAGCTGAATTAGTTAGAAATAAAAAAAATGCTACATTTTGGATGTATTTTAATTACGTATCAGTCATTAAATTTTGGATGTATTTTAATTATGTATCAGTCATATTTTACATATATACACACATAAATTCAAGTACTATATTATTATTATATCAGTATAATAAGGGTGGTTAAATCTTAATTTGCTCTGGGCTGCTAAAATCTCAGGGCCGGCTACACGCACTAACCGACCACGACGACAGCGTCACCTTTTTCATCTCTCGCTCTCTCCTTCGTGCATGGCTCCGGGTAGGCCACGCCGGACAAACACATCAGAAAGTTTGTTCCTCGCCGCCGGAATATCTCCGGTTGTTTAACGAACTTGCTCCCACTTGCGCGCAACGTGTACTCTCTGGAACGCGCGCTTGCTCGCCTGCCTCTCATATTCGATATTCCTCCTCCGGTGAGACCACATATGACATAGATCTACTATAAACAATGATTTTTTTGCCATGTCATTTTATCAATTAATCTTTTTAGTAATGTTAACATCTTACTTACTGAAATCCTAAATCCTAAATAAAAAATTCTTGTCGGCAAGTGCAGCTGTTATTCTGTTCCCATGGCATCTGGCCGGCGTCGCTTTACATGAACACACTGCAGCTACAACTAGCTCCTCTTCTCCAAGCTGATCACCAGACCAGCTAAGTAGCTAACTAACAAGGTATGCATCGCCGTGGTGTCCAGGAGCAACATGGCTAGCTTCGGCGATTTTCGCTGTGGCAGACAGAGTCACAGAGCCCAGAGGCAGACTCGAATCGAACAGCAAAAGTGCCTAACTAACCAAGAAAGCAGGCACTATGATACTGTCGAGTTCAGACGGTTTTAAATTTGACAAGCTATCCTACCGCCCGGTTGTTTACCCTATATATCCCAACGAAAAGCAAGAGCCTCGATGTTAGAAAATGCGGGGTGACTTTTTGAGAATTTGAGGACGCGATTCGATCCATCTGAAGAGTTCGGGTTGGATTTCGCAGCTGTTGCACCGACCGGCCGGTTTGATGCGGGTCCCATGCTGATACGTACACATCTCAGAACCCGCGGCTAGGAAGAAAAAGAACCATCTTTACCGTGTATAAGCAGAATCAATCTCATCGATAAATTAGTATTTGTATTTATTATGTATAATCGTTATTAGCGAATATATATATATATATATTCGTCGTCTCACCTTGACATATATGTAGTATAATTTTATAATTTTATCCTTCACGTTAACTTCCCAATAGATCACTTTTGATTTTTCTGCATAGATTTTTTAATTTTTTACGCTAGCTTCCTAAATTTCTGCACATATTTTCTAATTTTCTGCGCCGACTCTCTAATTATCCGTCGGTCACCAAGTATTTTTAATTTTAGTTTATTTTTAATCTTTACTAAAATTAATGGTCAGATTAATCTTAAATATTACGTATGGTATTCCGTAATTATGGTATTCCGTAACAGTCAGATAGAAATCATTTCTGATATCCTGGCGACGTGGCCAAACACCTCTACCCGTGTCGCCGGTTTTAGCTTGTGCTATATATTCAAAGTCATTTTTCCTGAGGTGCCGCCACTACCACTCCATCATCTCTCGGCATCTCTCTAGCTCTCTACAAGCGAACAAGAAGCTCCAATGGCGGATCCAAGCTTCTTCGTCGGAATCATAGGTTAGTGGAATAAGGAAGCTCTCGTCCCCTTCGCTGTTCCATTTTCTTCAGTTCCTCGCCATTTCTCTGAAGATGACGCTGTCCTTAATTCCTCTGCTGCTTGATTGTGTGAGACAGGGAACATAATCTCCATACTGGTGTTCGCCTCTCCAATGTGAGCGCGTGTGTTAATATTGTCGGGAGGGTTTCGGACTTTCGGTTAATTTGCTCGCTTGATTGATTTGCTGTTGGTTTGGATTAGTGCGACTTTCCGGAGGATCGTGAAGAGAAAGAGCACCGAGGACTTCAGGTGGCTGCCCTACGTGACCACCCTGCTCAGCACCTCGCTCTGGACCTTCTACGGCCTCCTAAAGCCCGGCGGCCTCCTCATCGTCACCGTCAACGGCGCCGGCGCCGCCCTGGAGGCCGTCTACGTCGCGCTCTACCTCGTCTACGCCCCCAGGGAGACCAAGGCGTGCGCTCGCATCTCTGCAGCACGCCCACCGCCCGACCTGACTCTCAATCGGCGAAACGGAACCGCAGATGGATGATCCATCCATCCATCCATCCGTGGCTTCGATCGACGTACGAGAGGAATGATGTTTATGAGTTGATGGTTAGAAACTTTTTTTTTTCAGGCCAAGATGGCGAAGGTGGTGCTGGCCGTGAACGTCGGCTTCCTCGCGGCGGCGGCGGTGGTGTCGCTGGTGGCGCTGCACGGCGGCGTCCGGCTTTTCGCGGTGGGGGTGCTGTGCGCGGCCCTCACCATCGGGATGTACGCCGCGCCGATGGCCGCGATGGTCAGTAAGCTAGACTCTGTCGTCACTCACGGACTCACCCCGCTTTCTGCCTTACACCTCAGCACAAGTTGCAGATTTGATTAACTCTGGCAAGTTCTGCACAAATTACCAAACGCCGATCATTCACAAGTTCCAAACTGAGGGGATCGATCGAACACTTAATTTGCATGTCGCTACTGATTGATATGTCACCGAGCAGTGTTCGGTTCGACGTCGTTTTCTTCGATTTATAGTAGCATAAAATGGCTGTAAAGTCTCTGAGGACCGCATTCCATCCTCTAGAAGTAGACCACTCACCTAAAGGCTAAATCCACGTAGCTGATGCTGTCCCTTATGGCATTCAAGCATGCAGCTTTTTTTCTGTTCTGTTCTTGGAACAAGCAGCAGAACATGTCTATCAGTATATGTCATCGTTTTGAATTGACATTTGAACGGTTAAGTAGCTTTGCTGGTTATGTGGCCTTCACTAAATTGCCTTGAAACTATTCAGAAGTCATAGCGTGTACCGATACTATTGGTAAGAATTGGAATTGGAAAGATGTCGTAGTAAATCATTTACTGTAAAATTGACATTGTGTGAAGTGTACTTCAGTGCTAGCTTCAATTTCATGTCGTGGATCGATTTAGTGCATGCAATGCTTTGATTTTGTAACTTAATCATCTGGTGGATGGCAGAGGACAGTGGTGAAGACGAGGAGCGTGGAGTACATGCCATTCACCCTGTCCTTCTTCCTCTTCCTCAACGCCGGCGTCTGGAGCGTCTACTCCTTGCTCGTCAAGGACTTCTTCATCGGAGTACGTATCCATCGTCGTCGTCGACTTCTCATATCAAGTAGCAACTAGCAACTGATTGATTGGTAATTTGGTATGGATTGTCATGTTGGCTTCGCCAGATTCCGAACGCCATTGGCTTCGCTCTGGGGACTGCGCAGCTGGCGCTGTACCTGGCGTACCGGAGGAAGAAGCCGGCGGCGGCGCACAAGGGCGAGGAGGAGGACGACGAGGAGGGGGTGGCGCGGCTGATGGGGCAGGTAGAGATGGGGCAGCAGAGGGTGCACCTGCACAAGGGGTCCAGCCTTCCGAAGCTGTCGTCGGCGCCGCGCCACGGCCTCGACCACATCATCAAGTCCTTCTCCACCACCCCCGTCGAGCTGCACTCCATCCTGCACCTGCACCATCACCACCACGGCCACCGTCCCTTCGACAGCCT
>KE372983.1:0-10249 GCA_000418225.1 Zizania latifolia | reverse complement strand
TAATTTGTAATTATAAGAACTTCAGATCTAGGAAGAATAGGCGGAAAAACACATTTTGAATATATATGGCTATATAGTTGCTTGCCACATCTCATCAACCTCTTCTTATAGTACATGCATGAAGTTATCAATTTTTTATCTACGTAAAAACTACTATAGAAACTATGCATTGGAATGGCTAGGTTTAAAACATAAATTATTACACTCTCTCTCTTCTAGAAACTATGGGTTGGAAATGCCCTTACGGTTCTACGGATGACGAGGACTACGATGTGTGGAAGAGGAAGCAACGGGCCATTAATCCTCTTGTCGTGCGCTGCTTGTATTTATTCTAATAAATATAAAAATATTTTTATTTTTAAATTACATATGTTATTATAGGCTTTATTACTTATTACATAACCCAATTACCCACACTTATCTATCCTAACGAGTGTATTATGATCCTTTTATATATCTCCTTGATATATTAGTCTAAATCTAAAGCTTGCATTTTAAAACGAAAGGACTACTATTTGTTCTAATTCTTTCTTTTAACTTTCTCAAAATTTCATATATAAGGTGTTTTAAAAAAACTGTAGGCATTTGTTTGCATATTTGCTCTTTTCAAACAAATATTACCCCCTCATACATAAAATAGAATAAATAAAGAGTAACAAAATCATTTTAGCTGATTTACTAGTTTTTATATTTATCAAAATAACTTATATAAACAATAAGACGGAGTAGAGGAGAGTAGTACGTGGAGCCGTCAGGAAAAGATTGGGGCTAAGCTACAATAACCCCAATAATGGATGCAGCTGGTAGGTTTTTTTCCCTCCCATTCAATTTAAGACGTTGTATTTATTGGTCAGTGTAAGAGCATCTCCGATGACCTGATTTTTAAAAATTAAATTTAGATATTTTAGAAAAAATCACGTTACAATAGTATTTCTAAATGATTCCTTAAACCATCTTTCATTTATCTCAAAAGTAAAATTTTTCTTTCTAATCCTTTTAAAATATAGAAATTGAGATTACATGGATACTTGATTGTTTTTTAGAAAATACCATAATTAAAATGATTCGAGTACTAATTCTCTATACTCTAGAAATATAGAAATTATCATGTTAATCAAATAGAAAAAATACAAACCATTTGACGTAGTGGGTATAAATTATGACAGGGGAGATCAAATAGCAGACATACAATATCATAAATTGGAGGTATAAAACTAATTTATAGAACTAATACACAAAATATCTCCTTAATACAGATAATAATAGGAAGATTACAGCTATATATCTTCACGGTTCAGAGTATACTCTAAGTGTCTGTTTGTTTCAGTTTAAGATTATAATAATCTAGTTTATAAAAATAAAACAAATATATCAGTTTATTGTGTCAGCTTATTATAATTCAGAGTATATATTATAATAATTTAATAAGCTGCTGTAATCCAGTTTTTTTATAAGCTCGATTACTACCATTCCAGCCGAAAACAAATATGGGCTAATTACATGTCTTAATGATTCTTGCGATATTTCCGTCTAAAAAGGAATGTGGGCTAGAACCCAAAATCCGGCCTTAAGTTGAAGCCCAGCCCACCTATCATACCCTGCTCCGGTTAACCTGAAGCAGCGTCGACGCTGCGGCTGCGCGACCCCAAAACCCTCTTCGCGCCGCCGCCGAGCTCGACTGATCCACCGCCGCCCAGGGGTCGCCGTCGCAATGGCCGGGACGAAGCCCAGAGGGAAGCCGAAGCCGAAATACAAGGCGTTGTCCACCGGGGGAACGAACGGGAAGAAGAGCGTGACGGGCAGGGGGGCAGGGAAGGGTGGGGAGAGGCGCGAGCGCCACGGGCCGCGACTCCCCACGGCGCTGCGCCGGGAGCTCGACGCGCTAGGGACAGGATCCTCCAGGGGGTCCGACGAGGACGAGGAGGCGGGGTCCGACGCCGGGGGAGGCGACGTTTATGAGTACGAGGAGGGGGTGCCCGAGGAAGAGGCCGGGAAGAACGGCCGCTACGACGCCGTCGAGAAGTACGAGTACGAGTTCGACAGCGACGGATCCAATGCGGTACGTGCCACTCCTCTCTCTTCTCGATGTGGTTTTCGTGTAGGATGCGGTTTAAACAGTGAGCTTTGCGAGTAATTTGGTCGGGGAGCACTTATTTTCGTGCGCTGGGGCGAACTTGCTGCGAGTTAATTGATGTGATAGCCATCGCTGGGTTATATATGGTGTGAAATTACCTGCACATTACGAATGATGTTGCCAAGCTATAGTTTTTTCAATAAATTGTTCTGTTTGCATTTTAGGATGAGAATATACCTTCAGATGAAGGCGAGGATATGGAGGAAGGTGATGCCGGCGAAGGTGAGGATGAGGAGAAGCAGATAAGAATACTTCAAGAGACGACTGGCATGCCTAGGGAAGCGTTTGATGGTAATTCTTTCTATATATTTGGGCCCTATCGAATAGTTGGATGGAGATAATTAGACCCGTTGCAGAAAAGTTTGCTATCTGTTAATGAAATGCAGATGCTTAATTGCCTGAAAAGCTTGGTTTTGTGTCATTAGTAATTCTAGCTCCTGAACATTGATTCAACTCTCCAGAGCAAAAAAAAACTCCTACTCCTTCTTACAACAACAACAAAATCTTTTAATCCTAAGCAAGTTGAGGTAGACTAGAGTTGGAACCCAATAGAAGCCATTCAAGGTTCAGGCACATGAATAGCTTCTCTCCATGCACTCCTATTCAAGGACAAATATTGGAAATATTTCATCCTTTCAAATCTCTTTTTATTGTCTCCTCCCATGTCAATTTTGGTCTTCCCCTGCCTCTCCTCGCACTATTGCCGCGCCTTAGGATTTCACTATGCTTCGGTGCCTCTGGAGTTCTCCGTTGGACATGTCCAAATCATCTCAACCAGTGTTGGACAATGGACACACTTTTCTTCAATTGATACCACACCTAGCGTATTATGTATATCATCATTCCAAATTCGATCCATTCTTGTGTGCCCACAAATCCAACATAACATATGCATTTCTACAACACTTTTTAACTATTGAACATGCTGTCTTTTTGTAGACCAACATTTTGCACCATACAACATTGCAGCTCTAATCGCTGTTATATAAAACTTGCCTTTTAGCTTATGTGGTACCCTCTTGTCACAAAGAATGCGAAATGCTTAGTCTTTGGAAAATGAACTGCAAAAAATGTTGGTTGTTTCTAAGTCTCTAGAAATTTTAAATCTCCTATCAAATCCAATTGATATGTGTCATTCTTAGTTTGATACTTTTCTTTATTCAAATAGGGGGAAAGAGGAAGAAACAGTCATTGGAGCTGCCTTTTCATCCTGGAGTTGGAGATGGCCCTGTTACAATTCATGATCTCTTAAATAATATCCAGGATAAGCCTGGGTATAGCAAAATCCGGAAGAGGGTGCAACAGCAGGAGAAAAAGCCAATGGTTGTGCAGCCCCCTCTTCCAAAAATGGAGAGAGAGAAGCTTGAGCGCAGTGTGGTATACCAGGAATCCAGGAAGGAGGTCACCAAATGGGAGCCGATAGTTAAGAGGAACCGTGAGGCTCCCACACTCTACTTTGAAAATGATGTCAACCTAGGGGTCAACACAGTTGGCGCAATAGCTAGTGAATTTAAACCAAGAACTGAGTTTGAGAAGAAGATGGCTGAGATTATCCAGAGCACAGAAATGATGGAAGCACACAAGAACGATGGTGCTAAAATCTTGGAACTTAACAAGGTGATTTTCTTTCGATCCATTAGTTCAATTGAATCTATATAATGTAAATCTTGGAACTTAACAAGGTAATCCATTGTTTTTGCTGACTGAACTTGTTGATTGACTATAATGTAAAATTTAAGCTTCAGACATTGATCTTTCTAAGTAGATGATTGTATTGTAATTTTCAAGCTTCAGTGAAGGATTTGCTTAATATGTTCATGAACTCATGTAGATTGATGTGGAAGATGTGAGAGAACGTCAAAATCGTCTCGCTAAAATGCGCAGCCTTCTGTTCCGCCATGAGATGAAAGCAAAACGTGTAAAGAAGATTAAGTCCAGGACATATCACCGGATGTTGAAAAAGGATAAGCTGAAGGCATCATCAGCAGATTTCGAGGCAGATCCTGAAGCTGCCAAAGATTATGCTATGAAACAGGAATTTAAACGTGCAGAGGTAAGTTTTGCCTGTTTTTCACATTTTTGCAATTTATCTGATATGTGTCCCTATTAAACTGATCTCTTTATTTCACAATTGTTGGCAGGAAAGGATGAGACTAAAACACAAGAATACTTCGAAATGGGCAAAACGAATCTTGAAGCGTGGATTGGACATTCAAGATGAAGGCACTCGGGCTGCTATCACATCACAACTCCAACAAAATGCTCTTCTTACTAGAAAAATGAATTCCACAAAAGATGATTCTAGTAGTAGTGAGGAAAGTTCTGATGATGATGAAGATGACAACGAATCAGAAGCAAAAATTTTGAACAGAGGGAAAGAAAAGATTCTTAAAATTCTTGGTGACAATAATGAGATACCAACATCTGGAGTCTTTTCATTGCCTTTCATGGTGCGTTTTTGTTAACTTTTTCTTCATGCGTTTGTTTAGTAAAAGTATTTGGTAATATTGCTGCAACCACCTCATTAGTTGATACTAACATTCATTGCTTATCTATAGGAGCGTGCTATGAAGAAGCATGAGGAAGCAACTTATGAAGAAGCACGAGTAGCTCTCGAAGAATATGATGAATCATTGAGGAAATTGGAGGATGACAACACTGAAGAGAATGTAGATTCAGTGAAGGTGTCTGGTAAAAGAACTTTTGGACCTGTCAAAAATACAAAGAAAGAGACAAATAAGAGGCAGAAATTAGATGACGCTGACAAGAACAGTGATAGCGAATATGAATCTGACTCTGCTCAACATCTCGACAACAATGAAGTAAATAAGGCAGATGATATTCAACTAGGTACTGCACTTCTGGATGATGAACCACAGGATGATCTGTTCAATGTAAGAAGTTATATTCAATGTGCTATTGTATCATATGATTTTATTATAGAATCTGATGTGGAATTTTTTACTTCCTGTAGAGCATCGATAATATTATAAAAAATCCAGGCCCTAAGACAATTTTTGAAGTTGGAATGCTAGCTGATAATTCATGGAAGAAGGTACTTTGTGTTGGTAACTCTTTGATTACTTTTATTTTTTCCTTTTCCATTTCTCTGATCTTAGTTACCTATCAGTTCAATAGTAGCAAAGGAAATGGCGGGAGCAGCATCAATGGGGATACCAATAAATCCAGAGTGAATGCTACTTCTATGCCAGACCAGAAGCCTAAGGTCTGCCTTAACTGTGGTTTGTATTCTTATTAGAAGATTCAGTTTATAAATGTTACTCATTTATTTCCTTTTTCTCTGTTGTTTTCTGGTAGCAATTGGATCACAACTCTGATTCAGATTCCGAGGAAGATATGGTTGAGGGTTTGTTGACCATCTCTGATACAAGGGAAAATTATAAAATCCCATCACAAGCTGATCTTATACGTCAGGCTTTTGCTGGTGATGATGTTGAGGCTGAGTTTGAGAAGGACAAGATGGAAGTTTTAAATGAAGAGAATCCTGAACCTGAAAAACCTGCTCTTGTTCCTGGTTGGGGCCAGTGGACTGACATTCAACAGAAAAAAGGGCTTCCTTCTTGGATGGTGAAAGAACATGAAAATGCAAAAAGAAAGAGGGAAGAAGCCTTGAAGAGGAGGAAGGATGCGAAGTTCAAGCATGTCATTATTTCTGAACATGTTGACAAGAAGGTAAGGTGTTTGAAATGTTATAGAGCTACAGTTTAAACAGTCTTCTCCTATATAATGTCGTACCAAACTTACCTGGTGTTGATGTTCCATTGTGCTTTGTCTGTTTTACTGTTATGTCACTTGCACTATTATTGTGAAAAATGAAAATTAATTTCAACCACTTTTGCTCTTTGCAGGCTGAAAAGCTTTTAGCAAGTAATCTGCCATTTCCTTACACTTCGAAGGATGTATATGAGCAGAGTATTCGTATGCCTATTGGACCTGATTTCAACCCAGCAATATCAGTTTCTGCTCTGAATCGGCCTGCGGTGAGTATTCTGTATATCTAGCTGACGCATGGAACCGGTAAATGGTAATTGTTACTCCCGCTGGCCATTAATATATGATAGCGTTAAGAACGTCATATATTAATGATCAGAAGTAGTTTTTGGTATATGGAATTATTGACATCTGAAATCAAATAGGTGATTTATCAGAACTCTACTTTTGAAGTTATCGTTCCTACCTTGCATTGACCAATGGGACCGACTTATAAATTTCACTGCAAGTACAGGGAAACATTACTTACAAAAATCTGCTGGACATCTCCTGTCCTCCAGTTCTAATTATTTAGTCAAGCGGTGGACCATAACTTTACTTTATTTTCATTTATACAGTGCCCCTTACTTGATATATGTACTTCTGCTTATTGTTGTATATCACATCTTTCAGATTGTTAAGAAGCCTGGTGTTGTCATCAAGCCAATACAATATGAAGAGGTTGATCCCCATGAGAAGCCTGATGAACCAAAGAGGGTTATCCAGAGAGCTGTTCCAAACCCCAACGTAAAGAAAACCTCTGCCAAACAAGCAAAGGGGATAGCATCAAATAAGAGGAAATGACAGACAGACAGAGACCTGGCAATGGGGATAGCATCAACTAAGAGGAAATGATAGAGGCCTGTCAATTTTTCCAATGCATAATCTTTCAGTAGTTCGATGAGGTAAAAGGTGAGAACACTGCTCCTTAAAAAAAGAGTGAGAAGATACCAAGGTTATCTAAGCTGATTTTGTGGCGCAAATTTGAAACAACACACCTAGGAGCGTATACATGTTCTGGTAAAAAGACGCTAGGCTACTTCATTGTGGCTCATCGAAAGACTGTAATTTATGGTGCGATGGTTATAACATCGGTGTATCATGAAGGATTCTCAATGTTGCTGCTCTGCAGCAGAGAAATTTTGCTACACGTAAGTCTTAACTTTAATTTCTTCTGTTTGGCATCGATGAGAAGTGCTGCTAAATTTTGTACCTCCTCGGCAAGTGTTGTTCGAGCTGCCCTGTGTTCATTGTGCTGCTTACTGGGCAAGTGGCCATGGTCGTGTCTTTGACACTCTGGTCTTCCGACTTGGTGAACAAGTGCTAATGAGCTGTTGTGACAATGGGGCCAACTGTGTAGGACAAGGGCAGATTTCAGAACAAAGCATAATCAAAGTGAGAGAAGACTAACCTTGAATAAAGGAGAACCGGTAATATTTGAAAATTGATTCATATATAAACAACAAATTGCTAAGTACAAGTGTACAGCTATATATTCTGCCAGTTTTGCCCTTAAAAACAATGCTGGAAAAATTAATTACATAGTAAAACTATCCATAAAATATAATGATCGAAGTTCTGAAACGGCAATTTACAGCAGCGTAACGACCAGGAGTAAGAACACCAAATCAGAGTTTCAACGATTGAGTCAGAAAAATAAAGTCTCAAAGTATTTTTCGGGGAAGATTTGTTTAAATATAATTTAGCGTTGTTTACTCTTTTATCTCATGTGATTGTATAATATATGGCTTAGGCTATTTAATAAAATAACAAACATCAAACATCACTTAACTATAGGACCATAAAATAAAACTTCTATTTTTCTTTTGAAATGATTGAAGAAATTTTTGAGAAAAACCTGAATTCAACGAGAAGGTTGGTGACAAATTTGACAGAGGAGGAGAAATCTGGTGAATCCCACTCAATGGTAGGTGGGGTCAAAAAAATTTCGCCCCCACCTTCTTCGCCTTCCCTCTTCATCCGAACCAATCTCCTCACTCCCGCATCTCACCAACCGCCACCACCTCACCGCCACCGATGGCCGCCGCCTCCGACTCCGACTCCGCCGCTCACCGCCACGACGACGCTAACCTCCCCTTCGCCTCCTTCTCACTCTCCCTCGCCCTCCGCACGCCTGCCGTCCCCACCGCCCTCGCCTCCGTTCCCTCCACCATCCACCTCCCCACCCAAATCTCCACCCTCGCCGTCTGCCTCCACCCTTCCGGTTCAGCTTCCCCGTCACCCCGCCGCCCCGGACGCCTCAACGCCGCGGCGTCCTCGCTCCTTTCCCCGTTCCCGGCCTCCACGCCAGGCCTCTCCCGTTCCTTCCCCTCCGGCGCACCCGCCGCCGCTGGGCGCCGCCGCACGCTCGTGTGGTTCAGAGCCGACCTCCGCCTCCATGATCACGAGCCCCTCCATGCCGCAGTCGGTGCGTCGTCCTCCCTGCTCCCCGTCTTCGTCTTCGACCCCTGCGACTTCGGCAAGTCCCCCTCCGGTTTCGACCGCACCGGCCCCTACCGCGCCAACTTCCTGCTGGACTCCGTCGCCGACCTGCGGCGGAGCCTCCGCGCGCGCGGGGGCGACCTGGTGGTGCGGGTGGGGAGGCCAGAGGTGGTAATCCCTGAGCTCGCGCGGGCCGCCGGGGTGGAGGCCGTTTACGCGCATGGGGAGGTGTCACGGGATGAGTGCCGCGCCGAGGAGAGAGTGAGCAAGGCCGTCGAGAAGGAGGGCCTCGAGGTCAAGTACTTCTGGGGCAGCACACTGTACCACTTGGACGACCTGCCTTTCCGGCTCGACGACATGCCATCGAACTATGGTGGATTCAGGGAAGCCGTGAAGGGGTTGGATGTCAGGAAGGTTCTCGACGCACCGGAAGAGGTCAAATGTGTTCCGATGAAGAACGTGCTTGAGCCTGGCGAGATCCCCACACTCTCCGAGCTTGGGCTCACTGCGCCGCCAGCCATGGCACAGGTCAGTCTTTACAGGGATGTAATATGCTTCTCATGTCTTGGTGCACATTTAAATCATTCACTTAATTTAGCGACTTGCTGGTACTCCCATGACATATTTGAGTTGATGCTTACTCTTTCGGCAAATTTTACAAGTAGAAGCAAATGAGAGTAGCCAAATATTTGATGGATCCCATTCTTAACCCCTTTTGGTTAATATAATAGGTTGTGAATTGTCACGGAAGTAGATTTTTGTACTTCGGTTTGATTTCATGCTAGGTAGGTATTATATCTTTATTGGGTCATACTGAAGTATGTGATGAAGGCAGTGCTAGTGCTGATTGGCTCAACTCACGTGTTTGCTCAGGCGCAAAATAATATTGCATGAGCAGTAGTGGACAAAGTGGATATGGAAACTTTTATTTCGTAGTAGTGTAATGACAAAATGAAATCACCTGGTTGTACTAGATGAAAATACGTAGTGTCGAAATATGTAAGTTTCCACTTTGGCAGTCTGATTGGTTATTATTTTCTTGCCTTCATATGCATTTGATGGTTGTCTTTCACCTTCATGACATGACTTAACATTTTGGAACATTTGAAGTTAGTCATAGAAGCTGATTACTTATGCCTTATGATGCCATGTCTGTCCTGTTGTTGATATCATGTTGATTTAAGGGCATCTTAAACCTGTAATTTAAGGCCCCTTACAGGTTGTTTATGTGGAATGTTGACAATGAAATTTGATGGAAATGAATCTTTTTAAATTTTGTAGATGTGGACAGTTACTTCAATGATTGGATTATTAAATTGAATAATTGTATATTTTAAGTTGAGTTTCTACAGTTCAACTTTTGTACAATGTTTGCTTAATCTGCAGGATAATACCTTTTTTTGTCTTATTCAGTATATCACATTTACAAAAGGCTATAAATCATAAATCTTAAAGCAGAATGGTAGGTATGCAATGCAATAAAATCTGTATCAGCACTAAAGATAAATCAGAGTGAAAATAGATGATTGATGATGCTATATTTGAAAATTGTGCGGGGAGCAAATATTTGGTTTGATTTGTCTTTTTCATGGTAATTAATATTTGCCTCCACCTAATATGAACTACTTTGTTCTAAGATCCGTTATCTGTCTAAAAGAAGTGCATCAAAGCACTGTCAGAGCAGCACTTCGTTTTCTCAATCTCACACAGCAGAGAGACAGAGAAGCAATGTTTTCAGATTGCATACAGTGCTGAACAAACAGAGAACAGAGAGCAATGGAAGAATTCTGTTTTGGTGCTGCGCACAAGACTGCAGCCTTTCTGTTTCTTCTTCCCTTTATTTCCAGTCTATTACATGCAGAAACTGGCATCCACTATTGATAGTGCCATCCCACTATCTGA
>KE372982.1:261649-283481 GCA_000418225.1 Zizania latifolia | reverse complement strand
CAGGCGGGGGATGTGTCCGTGGCGGAGGCGGCGGCGTTCTGCGATGTCGGCGCCGCGGAGGAGCGCAAGTTCCTGTTCGGAGGTGAGGGCATTTGGTTTGTTATTGTTCACGCGTGTTGTTTTGTGTAGGTTTTTGTAACGTGAGCAATTTTAGCGCGTTTCTGCGGGGGAGAGCCAGTGAGTTTCGGTTCCATTTCGTCGATGTAGTTTTATGCGTGAGAATAATTTGTATGTCCTTTATATTCGCCTCCGAAATTTGGATCGGCTAGGCTTAGCAATCGTCGTCGTTGGACCAACGTTTCAAGCCACTCGTTCTATGCTTGTCCAATTGTTCATATTACCGATTCTTATTCTCAGAAAAATGATTTCCTACAGAATCATGATGATTTTGGTCACAGACTCACAATCCTTCTTCAACTATAGACTCGTATCGCAGGAGGGTGTTTTTCAACTACGAGAAGAGGATTCGGACGCGCAGCCCTCCTGAAAAGGTAACCATTGCATGCAGCATTCAGTTGCAGCTTTGTGTATCCATCCCATGATATGATAAATTATGTTGTTTCTAATCATAATGGTGGTGTTTTACTGCAAGATCTTTGAATATTTCGCGTCCGTCCGGAACCCACATGGTGAAGTTTACATGTCACCTGCTGACTTGATGAAGGCGGTTGTCCCCATTTTTCCTCCATCTGAATCGAAAGTTGTCAGGGAAGGGAGACTCAGGGGGGAGCGCAACCCTGGCGAGTTACAGTGTGCCCCGTCGGAATTTTTCATGCTGTTCGACACAAATGGAGATGGGCTGATCTCCTTTGCTGAGTAAGTAGTGGTTTGTGATTTAAGCTGAAATGCCTAACCTGGTTGCCATTTTCTGTGGTATCCAATTCGGTATCAGACAAAATTATTTGCATTCTGTGCAATTAGTGTGACGTTGTTCCACTTTAAAAATCTGACTGACGAGTGTCCCAGCTCCATGGTCTATTGGCTAGTAGCACGGTTTGGGTGCTTTGTCAGATCAGGTTTGAATCCTCTCATTTTAAATGCATTCCTCCACACAGGCATGGTTACAGAAGTTACCGTAGACATATAGCCATATAGGTGGTGTTATAACATCACCTGAACTAAAAACCACACAAGCTTAGAGATGATCATTTTGACCAGTGAGTGTCACTGTGGTATTGACATTTGCATCTTATGTCGCTCTCATCGTTTTATCAATTAAAAGCAGAAATAACTCAATGCATTTGCTGAAGCTGCTTATGTTGCCTTGACAGGTATATTTTTTTTGTGACATTGCTTAGCATCCCCGAATCAAGCTTCAATATAGCTTTCAAGATGTTTGACCTTGACCACAATGGGTAAGCTATCCTCCAGCTACTGGACCTGGTTGTAATAAAATCATATCCTCTTGATATTCATATGCATCTATTATTTAATTACACGAGAATTTTAACCATTTTCATTATAAAAATGTCTTTTGCTTACAAATTAGTTTGAACTATATTTCATTAGTTTATATTAACTGATGTCTGTTTAATCATGACAGCAGCATGTACTCTATGATAGCTAATGATAGTTGCGAGAACATCCCTGCATTTTCTTTTCTGTTGAATGGACCTGATCATGTTTGGTGTATAGAACTTCTAGACTTCCAGCGCGCTACTATGCTCCATTGGTAAACAACAGCCACCATGGTTTTGCCAGGGATTTCTATAAACCTCCCAAGCCCCAAGGCCCCAGTCATGCTAGAAGGATACAACACATGAGAACCAAAGAATAACATATACATACATTAACCATATATGCGCAGCATCATTCTGGTATATTTTTTTGTTCACAGCCTAGGCCATACCTTGAGTTTAGGAGTCCTGCGAACAAATTAATGACATTTGGCACTAGCAGATCGTAAAGCTATTTCAAGCCTATACATTTGTACAGGGACCAAATTGTCAGTTAACATGCTTGAGAGACCACTGGGAAGAAAGGAAGATTTGACACTTTGACAGCCCTAGTCCCCTAGTATTCACTTCTGCACTTTCATTTCATTTTGAATTTCATTATTTTCTGAATCCTTTAAAGGTACTAGTATGCTTTCCCCTTTTTTATCTAGGATTTACATAAGGGTCCATATTTCAATACTGTATTGTTTGTCACAATTGTTGTTTACATGTGACAATTCGTGTGCAGTTAAATTTGTGGTTCAGAAAAGACCTGCTTTTATGAGCATGTTCAATCATCTCACTTGTTAATTGTTGGTAAAGAAGGGTATGGACAAATTTTGGCAAAATTTTCAATTGTTATTTCTTTACTCTCATCTGCTATTTGAACTTCTCAGGGAAATAGATAAAGAAGAGTTTAAGAAAGTAATGACACTGATGCGGTCCTATAATAGACAAGGAGCTGCCCACAGGGATGGTTTACGTTTTGGTCGTAAGGTTGGTCAGTCAGTGGAAAATGGTGGACTGGTTGAGTACTTCTTTGGCAAGGATGGGAGTGAACATTTGCACTATGATAAGTTCTCTATTTTTTTGAAGCAGTTGCATGATGAGGTGATTGTTTTATGTTCATCCATTGTTTTGTTAATATAATCATGATTCCAAACTATCTTATTCTTGATACAACACTTGAAAGACTTGAACTAAAAGCTAAATATGCTCGTGTTGTGGATCAAGCTACCATTTCATGCATGTTTTTATGTTGTGCAGAAGCACACAAACATTTTATCTTGCTATGAATATTGTACAAGCAACAAAATCAGTTCCTCCAGTACATTGTTTCCTCCAGGAAGAAAGTTGACAAATGTAAAGATATGATTAACATGCACATACCCTATCTTATTTTGAATTTGAGGTAGACAAATGAGACACACAAAAACCACTTAGCTAGCTAGAAGCCTAGAAATGTAGATTTTACTTGCAAGTCACGACCCACTTTACTGTTTTCTTCAGATTGAAATGGTTTGTTTGTACCGGGAAGAAATTCAAATCACAAAAAGAAGCAAAAAATTGATAAACTTACACCACGGCATTCCACATATACAATTATACAAACACAACATGTGCTTAATTTCCTTGTTTCTGTATTTCGTGATGTGTTGTCTTGGAGGAACTTAACTTTGCCAAGGTTGGGGTTCAGTTCCTCTGCATTCATCAATTTCATTATATTCTTAATTGGAGGGTCACCATTTTGTTCCATCTCTGAAGCAACATCTCGAAATCCCTTGAGAATAAAAAAAACTAGGCTCAACAAAGAAACATGAAACTGAGATTATAAATCATGTTAGATTATTAAGTGAAAGCATGAAATTTCTCTTTGCATCAAAAGTGTAAATTAATGTCTGTAGTAAGCTTGTTTTGCCCTTGTCTGGTTTGTCATCACTATACATATCTCATCATATTTATTCAATTATCTGCAGATTGTTCGCTTGGAGTTCAGTCACTATAATACCAAATCATCTAATACAATACCCGTGAAGGACTTTGCATTATCCATGGTTGCTTCTGCTGACATGAATCACATAACCAGGCTACTTGACAGAGTTGATGATTTTGATGATGATCCTGATCTCAAGGACTTGCGCATTACGTTTGAGGTTAATTTCGCTATTCAGATATTCTCATCGTGGTTCTTGTGTTCACTATGTGTTTCTTTGTCGTTATTATTTCCTGAAACTTCAGGAGTACTATGTGTTTCTTTGTCGTTATTATTTCCTGAAACTTCAGGAGTTCAAGGCTTTTGCTGATCTGCGGCGAAGATTGGAACCATTTTCAATGGCAATCTTCAGTTATGGCAAAGTAAACGGTTTGCTGACCAAGCAAGATCTAAAACGTGCAGCAACTCATGTAAGGTTTTTAATAATTATGCTTATTACCTTTTGATATGAGATGTAGTCTGAAATCTGAATTAACTAATGTCAATGTAAGTCTTCTTCTCTTGAACTTTTTAGGACTATCGCTGGCTTGTTTCATATTTTTGTTGTATAGCACCCCGTGCTAACTGGACAGCTAGGTCTTGGGAGTAGGACTTTCCCAATATACCCAATTAATTATCGGATGTGTTTCCTGACCAATTTTGCAACATTTTCTATAGGTTTGTGGCGTGGATTTGACTGATAGAGTGGTGGACGTCATTTTCCATGTGTTCGATGCAAACCAGGATGGGAACCTAAGCTCAGAGGAATTCTTGAGGGCATTACAAAGACGAGAAAGTGATATTCGCCAGCCAGCTACCTCAGGTTTTTTGGGGGTTTTTGCCTGCTGGTTGAACTGTACCAAGTGTTCTGTTCAGCAGATGCTGGTCTAGTAAGAGTCTACTGGTACTCCCAATTTTCTGTTCCCCTTGGTTACACTCCGTTTGGTGTACGTATGCTAAATTCACCAAATATGGAATTTCGTTGCATAATTCAGCTTGCTCAATGTTCTTTTTTTTTTTTGCCATGCGCAGGAGCTGGAGAGCGAAAGCGACCGCTACTAGGAGTTCCGCAGACACGATTCTGTTGTAAATATTGTCTTGCTTAAAATGTTGCCCAAATGTGTAGCAGCTGCAAATGCCACTCTTAGCTCTATCCCTAGGGCCCATTGAAAGATATATCTCCTTCACTGATGCTATTGCTAGATGAACCCAAGACTTGGAACCTCGTTGACTGTCTGCGCCGTGATTCAGTCATATGCTCGTATCCTTAACCCTTATGCCTGTGTTCCGCACTTCAGCCCCTTGGATATCTGAGATTAGCTTCCGATCTTGGCAACAAGCTAGCAATTACTTCTGTGGCATAAATGAATCATTGTTTTAAAAATTCAGGTTTGTGGAAAGGCACTTCTAATTACGGTTATCCAGCGGTGATCGTATGGCAAAAATTACTGAGAGTCTAATACAGTCTAATACTCTAATTACTATTTATTTTTTATAAGTTTATTGTTTAAAATAACTAAAAATAGAGATCAGCTGGTATCTTTGCATTATTTCTATATGGGAGAGGAAAGTGAAAGCTTGTAAAATGTCTATTTTGCCCCTGTGACATGTCCTGTTGATGAGTTGATCCCTTGTGTTCTTTTCATTTCTTCATATAGTTCATACATAATCGTGCTCAGGCCTCGGGCTAGCGATAAGAGAGCGAGACAGGGGAAGCATATTCAGGCTAGGTGAGTTGGGTGGAGAAAACTTAGAAAACTTAGGGCGGATGCAGAAATTTTATAAGAAAATTCTTTTAAAAATACTCTGTTCCAAACGAGTTCTTAGTAGGAGGATTGTTCACTAGAAAATTGACACCTTAAAAATTCATTCAGTCATGCAATACTCTGATCACAAAACGCTACTGCCATGAAGAATCAAGATGCTTGATATCGTAGAGAATCACACATATGTAGATACACACAAATGAGAAATTTGCCACCATATCGATCAGTAGGGGAGCCTGACGTTGAGCCTCCTGAGCCAGATGGAGTGCAGCACCATGTGGATCATGTCGAACCGCCGCGCCGGCCGGTGGAGCACGAAATGCCACTGCGCCTGCAGCACCCGGTACCTCCGCTCGGACACCCGGCTCAGGATGGCCTTCAGCTCCGGTATCCTCGCCGCCGGCACGGTGACCGACATCTTACTCCAGTCCAGCACGTCGCTGAACGGCGGCGGGTACCCCTCCGAGATGATCACCGGCACGCAGCCGGAGAAGACGGACTCTACGACCCTCGGGCTGGCCACCTCGAAGCCGCTCGGGCAGAGGCAGAAGCGGGCGCTGGCCATGAGCGCGTGGTAGTCCTCGCCGGCGGGGAGGTACTCGTGCACGTGCATGTCCGGGTCCCTCCCGAGCCAGTGCCGCAGGAGGGCCTCGCGGATGTGTCCGTGCATGCCTCCGGCAAAGAAGGCGAGGGCGGTCCGGTTCTCCGGCGGCAGGCCGGCAGTCGGGCGCTGGAGGAGGCCGTCGGTGAGGTTCACCTCCGGCAGCGTCGCGTCCTTCCGCGGCCTGAATCCCTCCGACGTGTTGGCGTTGCACAGTACCCGGATCGCGTTGCCGTACAGCTGCCGGTCCGCCCTGGAGACCATCGGCGCCTGCAGCAGCCAGCCGGCCACCGTACAGAAGATCACCGGCGGCGACTCAGTGTCATGTCGGTCGAGAATTCGAGATACACTAATGCATTAATTTGCAGTTACATTCCATTTCGATCGGGAGCACGTCCAATGTCCATATCCAGTCATGGCACGAGACGATGACGTGGTCGGCGCCGCGGGAGCGGTTCCAGTAGGGGTACCGCTCGGCGACGACGTGGACGTAGTCAGCGACTAGGCGGCGCAGCGGCGCGAGCCGACGCTGATGGGGAGGAGGAAGGCGTGCGCCTCGTCGGGGCGGCGCGCGGCGAATTGGCTCCTGGTGTCCTCCATCTCGTACATGAACTGCCCCTCGATGGAGTAGATGTCGGCGCCGGGGCCGATGTGCGCCACCGGCGGCTCCCCCTCCCTGTACGTCCAGATCTTGAACCTCCTCTCCATCTCCACGTAGCTCCTGATGATCCATGCATCATCGCAATGCAGATTATTTTTTTTGCTCTTAATCAGCTACAAAATCAACGATTGATCGACTAGCTTGTTTCTCGACGATGTGGCATACCTGTGGAATGCACGCGCGTTGCGGTAGATGGCGCCGTGCGGCACGTAATCGCCGGCGGCGTCCTTGAAGCCCCGGCGGACGGTCTCGTTCGACGGCGGCGGCGGGGGCGCCGCGCGAGCCGCTCGACGGATGGCCGCGCGGGACCGGGCTAGGCCTTCCTCGATCGAGCCTCGTGTCACCTGCTACATACACCCCCTGATCAACGTAGCGTACGTGCAGTGATTTCGCAGTGAACATTTGCCACTAACGCACACGACGTTATCGCGCGGAGACGTGCGCTAATTACCTTTTCGTCGATAGGTCGAGCTTGACCATGCGTCGGCGGCAGCGACGCCTTCTGGGGATCGCGCGGGACGTCGACGTGCCGTAGCAAGTGCTGCTCTCCGCGGCGGCCGTCTTGGCTGCCTGCTCTGCCACCACCAGCGCCGGAGGCGGGAGCGGACGGTAGCGCGACGGTGGCGGCGGAGAGGAGGGCCAATAATGCAGCGAGCGGCACGGCGACGCGGCCGCTACTCGCCATGGAGTTAATGCTGGCGAGCTAGCTGAAGCTGACTGCCCTGACTCTTTCCTGGGAGCTTCTCGATTGGCCTCTCGCGCGGTGAAAAGTGACACGCGTGTGCCCACGTACGAACTGGCCGGCCGTGAGCAATATATATAGTTACTTCAGTTCAGTTCGTTACAACAGCCGGTGCCTACTGGCCGGATTGACTAACTCCCTTTGACAATGTGCAACTGCAGCCTATCGAGATGTGCAGCTGTTGACTGCTGCTAGCTGTTGCAGCCTCACTGCTTCGTGTCACCGTGGCAGCACAAGGAGGATTGCGAGGAGCTACCTGTAGACTGTGACGACCATTATGTGTGATCCGGTATTCCGGCGGGAGCTTGGAACGGGCTAAACAGAAAGCCTTACTCTGCACCGCGTCAATCAGTAGACTAGGACGGTACTACATTTGGGCTGGTTAGGCCCAAAAATTAGGACACAACAGGCCTGAAGTCTACGTGCACCGAATTTGTGACTAATGACGATGAAGGTCGTTTATGGCTAAAACCAGCAGAAGCCAAATATGATGACCAAAATAACTAGACATGTTTACGTGCACAAGTACTTTCAACAGATCTTCTAAATTTGATCCTCTAAATCTTCGTACAGAAAGCCTTCCTAAAACCCCTATAATTATTCTCTCTCCAAACGTATTCCTAAATCTCCACCCTAATCTTCTAAAAGTGGACCAACTGATTAAAAACCTATTTCTTAATCTAGTTTATTTCTATAAGCTGAAATAAACAGTTCAATTTATTATGCCAGTTGTTATAATTTAGAGTGTAGATTATAACAATTCAATAAACTAATACAATCTTATTTTTTTTCTATAAACTACTGGTAGCCTGCTCAGAAGTTGTTCCTCCTTTTGCCTTCGTCTTCTTCTCCTTGGGCGTCACCTCCGTTTGCTCGTTGAACATTGCCGCCAGTCCCCATAGTCTCTCGTTGCTCCTATCGTATCAATGTCCACAACCTCGCCCGACAGCATGACATCATCTAGTCCGACGACGCTACGCTCTCCTCGGCCGACCGAGGCAAGGCACGGTAGGAGTATTTCACCTACACGCTCTATATAATTGGAGAGCCAACCTATTGATTGTAGGAACAATTTATTTTTGAGATCCTTTAGAGCACCTATTGAAGCTAATTTTTTTATAGAATTAGGAAAGAAAATTATATAGAATTTCTCTTATTCTCTAAGCCTATTAGATGACAGCTCAAAAACTAAGGTGTAGTAAAAGGACATGTTATATATATACCGATAATCATCTATATAAACTGGGATAATAATATAAAGTCCTAAATACACATATAAATAGACCCAGGGACAATGTAATTTGCAGATTTTTTTCAAGGAATACAACAATAATCATTTCAAATATATGTTGTTGCTTAACACGATAACAATATATTTCCAATTTATGCCTACTAGGTTAACCTGCAATAAACGCAGGTAAAAAGATCCAGTGCTGACGAGAGAAGAATC
This sequence comes from Zizania latifolia, assembly GCA_000418225.1. Classification (NCBI taxonomy): domain Eukaryota; kingdom Viridiplantae; phylum Streptophyta; class Magnoliopsida; order Poales; family Poaceae; genus Zizania; species Zizania latifolia. The sequence continues at coordinate 274,853 of KE372982.1, read as the reverse complement.
CCAAACCCAAACAAAATGATAGCACAATTACCACGGACAATGCGGTACTGCACAGCGTACACACAAGCATGAAGCATCCCACAATGGCGAGGAAGCGCAATATTAACAATTTTGTTCCTTCTCTTCGCGCCTTTGGCGGGCACACAGAACTTAGGATAAGTTTTTTCAGTACTTGAAAAGGAAAGGACATAGCAGCCTATGCAAATGCTAATATAAACTTATTATTATGTGGGTTCAATCTTGACCTTGCAAGATATCTACATGCATCAGCCTGCTTCAGCCAGATAATTATTTACAGGAGGTCATGGCCTCATGGATGTCCAGCTACTCAGGCCGGATGCTTATTAGATTGGGGAGCACCGTCGCCTGGAGCTTCTTCATCTCAGTTGCCGTGACCCTGCAGGAATCCAGCGACAGTGAGCACAGGTTCTGCAGATCCTTCAGATGGTGGAGACCGGCATTGGATACACGAGTGTTGGAGAGATTCAGTGAGACTAAAGCAGTCAAGCCTGAAAACCGAGCAATCACGTGATAACATTAACAGCAAAGACAAACAGCAAGCAAGTGCACAAACAACGGTACCGTCTTGACAGATGAATAATACCAGAAATCAGCTCCAGGGTTTTGTCTGTCAGGTTCACGTTCTGAGAAAGATTGAGCGTCATCAGGGCTTTGAGATCCTTGATATTATTCACCCCAGCATCGGTAATCAACCCACCACAGACTTCAAGAGACTGAAGATTCTTAAAAACTGAAATAGCATAGATCATGTCATACTTAGAAATATACCAAATATTAATGCTGAAAGAGTAAATGTCGTACTCAAACAATAAACTGACATCATGTTCTACCAAAAAGCTTCGCCTTATTAGTATTTTTTTGAAATGAAAATTTCAACTATACCTTAATATTTAATTTTCTCCAAGAGATCATTTTTAAGTGTTATTGTCACCATGAGTCTTTCTTGTGAAATAGTAGAACTGTGAGAAGCTAATGTATAGGATTCGGCAAATGCTAAGCAATCTGATGTTCCTGCAAAAAGCTGTTACAATTGGATGCCATTATGCATAAAGGAATCCTATCTCAAAATATGCCTACTTGACAGGGTTGGGAGGGAGAACTTTGTACTATGCAATTGGATCTAGACACCTACTACAAGTCTCAACTCATTACCAATTTACCGAGGTAGACTGACAAATGTTGATAAAAAATTGCAAGCTCATTTTACTGTAACTACTAACTAACATTAATAATCCGTTTTGTATTTTATGCTCATTTCATACAGTTGACTCTGCAAAAAAGACAGGTACAGCTATGTAGTCAAAATAGGTATTTCTGAGAAGATTCTAAGCTAGTTGAAAATCAGATCATCTTCAAAGAGTAGTCTTGATAAAACGGATGCAATTATGCAGTTTAGCACAATCAATTCTACAATTGAAACTGCTTCAAAGTATGCCCTTACATCTGAAGCAGCTTGTGCCATAGTCAGTTATCCGAGCTCCAAAAAGGTCAAGATGAGTCAACCCAGTGAGACCTGCATTACTTCCAAGGATCAGAACTAATATCAAGTGATAATGAAATTGGGATTTGCAACTACTCACAGCATAATTATAGAGAAGTTACATATGTAGGGTACCAAACACGAAAATGAAAACACAAGAAATTTCAGAAAAGGGATTTTTGCTCCTCTGTCCTATAGTTGAATATTGTTTGCTCTTTTGTCATACCGCGTGTGTATGACAACTAGATCTAGGGGCCAGATGTCATACGCCTATATGAGGCAAAAGAACAAATGTCATCAACTTATATGTGGCATTGAGAACAAATCTCTCTTCAGAAAATGTCACATATATTCAAAATCTTATGACAGCCACAACACTACAACAGCATGAAAAAGAAAACAAAACTGCCCTTTCTTTTTTACATTAAACTGCCAACTTCACCAAAGGAATCAGCACCAACTGGCAATTAGTACCAACCACTATTGATTATTATGGAGTACTATTTTACGGTAATCAATACAAAAGAAATATCATATATCACCATAGTAGTAGCATATATCACCTGTAAGTGCTGCTAAGCCAACATCAGTTATCTGCCGATTGTCAAGATTAACTGACATAAGTGAATTCAATGCAGATATTTTCTTCATACCAATGTCAGTAACCAATGTAAACGAGAGATTGATGCTTTGCAAATTACAGAGTCCTGTAAGAACAGAATAGGTTACAATCAAAATGCTTCAAATGACAGTGCAATAATAAACAAATCCATAGAATAATAAAAACAACAGCACAGGATTTGTGATGCAACAAGTTCTGGTGATAATTAAAAGCATTATAATCGGCTTAAGTGAGGAAACAGTACATAATCATTTACATAACTGGAGCACATCTTGACAAGTTATTTGATACAATATTCAGATAAGCAGACATAATGAGTACATGAAGATATCCTATTATTTTTTACTTCTCTGAACTAAAACTCACTGGTTGCAGACTTTTTTTTGGGCCAGTGGGGGAATGACTGCCCCCACAGTTTTTTCAAAAAGAAGACCACAAACCCTAGCCCCTCACACGTGGAAGGTTGCAGACATATCATCCAGTAACCATTGACATGCTAGATGATACAATACATACATATAGTAAACGCTCAAAAAACAAGCCTGCCATAGAAAGTTTACAGAAAAGCAAGCTTGTACTTTATTCACAGTCATCGCTCAAAAACTGTATTCATCAGTATGCTGGTATCAATAATGCAGAATCCTGACATGAATGGCATTGCACTTCTTAAAAAGGATTAGAGCTACAAATATTATTGTCATAAGTGAACACACACCAGATAGATGCTGGAGTCCATTGCTTCCAACTTCGGTGTCAGAGAGCTCCAAGCTTTTCAAAAGCACAAGACCTACATATAACAAGGCATATTGTAACAATCAAGAAAGAGCAAAAACGTACCGATGATAATAATCAACAAACAAAGTAATGCTCTAAAACAGCTGAAGCAAAATACACAGATGAGGCAGTTAACAGGCACAAGCTAACATAGAAGTTTAGTTAAATAAGGAACAAACAGCATCTAAAATCTTCATTGTACTATTCGTGATGTTATTCTGGTCCCATGTACAGAAGATGACAAGTAACAAGACATTTACAACTCTCTTGCCTATTGGATTCAATCTATTTGAGATCAAATGCCTCATGCAAGTTAAAAAAAGGTAGAATGAGCATATGGTACTAATAGATGCTGTAAAAGTCTAAAAATGACGAAAAATAGCTCACCTTTCAGATGTAATAAGCCTTCATCTCCAACCTTGCATGAATCCAAATTTAGGGACTCTAAATTAATCAATTCTAGAAGCAATAATTGTAATCATCAGTTAGTTTTACCCAATAATAGTTGTGACTTATAAGTGATATTTTAGTTTATAATGTACACAACACAAATGTGCCGCAGAATACCATGCTGTATCTTCTTGATTTTTTTCTAGTCTATGTTGTGCTATTGAGAATGCACAGAAATTCAGAAAGTACATCAAACAGTACAATGCATCTTTTCTTCCTATACTTTGGTTATCTGAACTTCCAAAGTGCAATCAGTTTGCCCATTCCACAATTTCATGGTCAACATTAGGAACTTCTACCAGAATTCTACTCAATCCTTCAGCGCCCTCTAGTTTTTACTCAACCCTTTTCATGTCCCTAAGTTTTGCTACGCCCCTTATATGCCCATGTGTGTTCACTTGGATCCCTAGTATGTCTATTCTGCTAGTTGACCTCTATCTATTCTCAAAATGATCATATTACTCCCCAACTTATAATGCTAAGTGACAAAGATATTCGCCTAGAGCAAAAACTCAGTACAGTTTTTTTTTGGAATGAAATGAAATATTCTAGATCACTGAAATTTGAAATAATCGATGAAATTTAAAAAGAAAAATTTAAATTTGAGTATTTCAACTATTTTGTGGTTCAGATTAGGTAAAATATACACATTTTGTTCCAAAATTGAAGGTAATCACCTAAAAGATTCAATGAATCAGTTAATTTTGCTGTTTTGAATTTTCTTATTGGATTGAAATTTATTGAAAGAATAAAGTTTTAGTTTTAAAATTTGGGTGAAATTATTTAAACATAGCTGATTTTGGTACCTCCACTCCTTTCATTCTTTCATAAGAATTTTAAAGTTTTGATTCTTCTATGAAGGCTTATCACTTATAGTTATGAGAAGGATGATATGGTCATTTGTAAAGATTTAACGGTCAACTCACAGTCAATTAACGGAATGGATGCATAAGGGATGAAAACAAAAACTCAAGGGCATACAAGGGATGAAACAAAACTCAGGGGTATGGAAGGGATGAGACAAAAACTCAAGGGCACACAGGGAAATTTCTCTTCATGATAAATATCACCAAGTCTGTTTCTGCTTCAAAACATTTACTTGAATTCTTACATGAAACAGCCAAACAGGCACTATTGGACAACATAATAAAGCCATGCACTATTGGACAACATAATGAAGCCATAGATATTGATTAAAAAACAATGAAGAAGTGACTGCACTACTTACATATCCTGCATAAACATCCAAATTCTTAAAATGGAAATATAAGTTTTAGCAACTTAGTCTTACCTTTCAGATGAACTAAACAAGCATCTGTAATATTATTAAACCCCAAGTTTAAATCTTTCAAAATTTTAAGACCTGCAAAGCAGAATTATTTTAATGAATAAAACACCTATGAATGATATAAACTTGCAGAAAACTGATGTAAACCAGTTGGCAACACAATATAAATGAAGTGGCTGAGTAAGCAAATGGTATTAGATAACCCTGATAACTATTGTCAACAATTACTTTCAATAGAGTTCATGATACCATTTATCAAAACTGCCAGTGTATTATGAGGGCACGGTGTTTATGTGTTAGTATATTTTGAACATACAAGGCGCATAAACATTATTCCAGTTTTAAAGCAAGTATGTCCTGGTTTAGTTCAATGGTCCACATTTACCACTCACCTGAAGTTACTTAACATATAAGCTTGCATTTGTAAAACTGAAAACTGCACATTTCCAATTTATCAGCAATTGACATTAGACATACCTCGAAAGTTTTCACAGCCTTCATCGTATATGCCGCACCGACTCAAATTCAACAACACCAAAGAAGCCAATCCTACAAAAGGATGGCTCATGTACGATGAACATAATTTATTTTATACAATTTTATGAAGCCATGCTTAAACTGTTCGTTAGATTAGTCTCATAAAGCACAGCGAGAGTAGAATGGTAGCGCCTCATGGCGAATGTTTTTTTTGGGAAAATATTCTGGAAAAAGATAAGGAATCCATAACGCAGAAACAGAACCTTTCAAAGACACGAACACTACCACGATTTGTAGTAGTTTAAGGCAATATTAAGAAAAGTTGCAATACCTGATATAACTTTCAAACAGGCAGCAGTCACTGGACAGCCCTCCAAGTTCAGCTTAGTTAGCTTGGACAAGCCTACAGAAAACAAATGACAAATAGAGATCATGAGAAGCTTTATATCGGGTTCGAGGTAAACAGTTAAATACAGATCATGACTACCCATAAAATGCCAAAGAAAAGGATGAATCTTTCATCTTTGGATTGTTCAACCATAAAAGGGAAGAACAACGTTTTAAGCCAACCCGATTAAACTTATAGTGATGTTTACCTCTAAGATAAGAAATACCCAGATCAGTGATCCTACAACAAGACAATTGCAATTCTTTCAAATTTGTGAGATCTGCAAAAAAGGAAGTGCTTGTCAGCCTTGCAAGGACAAGAAAATAGTGGTACGTATTCCTTGTAGTTTAGGCTGTTCAAATAACAATAGGTTAGTCTCTATAGAAGAGCCCTAACAAACAACTTATGCTATGTCAAATCAAGAATATCAATGAAATTAAATAGATGTGTTGCTACCTGATAAATATTTGATATCTGAATCTGCAACGTTGTTACAGTATTTCATATTCAGTGACTCCAGATTTCTGAGGCCTGAAAAAGAGATGGATGCAACTGACATATCGAACTAATGAACTATTAATGTCTAGGTAGATGAAGTTGCAACCTGACAGGATTGTGATGTTCAGAGAGAGGAGGGAGAGGAGAAGGGTGAAAAGGACTCCGAAGATCCAATTTAGAATTTTATAGACCCACACCATTAAGCATATAGAATGTGATGTTTAGGAGTAGAGATACCTTTTAAGTGAACAAGGCCACCATGAATCTTTAGACATCGTTCAAGGTCGAGATTTATCAAATTAACTAAATTTGCAAATGCTTTCATTCCTTCAGTGGTAACACCATCACTTTTCTTGAAACTTAGAGATGTCAGGTTTGAAAGACCTACATATTTAAAAGGCATGAATATGTAGTACAACAAAATAGTTCGCTTGACCAAAAAGTTCGACAACTATACAAGGAAGAAACTATTTAATAAGCCAAATGAGGGGGTTAAGTCTCTCAACATAAGGAGTTTAACTGTATCTAACAAGCCATTCCAAAACTATCTCAGTTGTAATCAAATGGTCTCGTAGCACTGATCAAAGCTTTAAGCTCATGCTTAAACATCTACAAGATGACACAAAGTCATTCTATAAGATCAACTCAGTAAGCAGCATGTTACTGACCTGACAAGATTCCTAAGCCGTGCTCTGAGATCTGATCACAGTAATTACATGCCAAGCTTTGCATGTTTGGGCAATCTCTAAGAAGATTTAACCCACTATCAGTTACTTCAGAGCAAGAAACATCAAGGGATAACAATGACTGCCTTTGTGAAGCTACTACTTCCATCCAAGCATCGTTCACTCCAGGATACTTCCCCAAACAAATGTCCTGATTGTCAAATGTATGCAGTGTTTGTCATCGCACAGGGAGAAAACTCAGTTTCATTACATATAGATAACTATCATATGACCTTCCCGATACAAAAGTTAATTACAATTAAAAATAGCTCGACTTCCAAATAAGCAAAGAGCAATCAAGAGCCTAAATGTTCCATAAATATATAGTTTGATGAAACTGGTTCCATTTAATACTTTCTTGCTTAAGAGTTTCCATAACATCACTTTCCTCAAGTCTTGTAAGCATATTATAAGACCAAAATGTGTGCCACACATGTGAACATTACCTGCAGAGCACAATCCCGAAAAGTTTCAAGCAATGCCTCCGTGAGGCAGTCAGACTGGACCAATTCATTGAAAATCTGCTGACTGAGATCCCTTGGCAGCATAGCAAAACTAGAATACTTGTTGATATCCTGCAGGTACTCCAGGACGTCAAACAAAAATAAAAATGGCAACAACCATTAACGATATCAAAACATGTATAAACAACAAAGCACCTCACAGGCTTTGGCCACACAAAGTTCCATGAGAGACGGGCAAAAACCAAGGTCCTTTCCCTGGCCCTTGAGGGAGACATCCGAATTGCTGCGGGGCAATGAAAGCAGCAGCCATTTCAAGCTGCTGGTCTTTGAGAACCTGGCGGATGTCTGGAATGAGTCGTCTTCATGCACCAATTGGCTTCTCTTCCTTGAGCAGACACCACCCATTATCAGGATAGAAGTATTGAACAAAACAAATCGCCGATGTGAACTGGAAACAATCTATGCTTATCCGCGATTTTGATCACGAACCCCATTTCCACTCCATTCTGCAACATGAAGATAGCACACAGTGTTATTGCTCGTAGCCTTACAATTACATGAATGCTCTTAGATAAGATCAACTGAGACAACACTAAAACCACTTTATTGAAACGATCTTAATCGTGAACCGCACTATATCCTCAGTGACCAAAAACCCCCATATGAAATAAATCCAATCCATGTACGCAGGGCGATCCTATCAGACGAAACCACACACTGTGTATCAAGCATCGGGCCTATCCAATACTCAATAACTCAAACATCAGAACCCTTGTTAACTAAAACGACCAAAAAATCCGTGAAATCCAAACAAAATAACCCAATCCAAACGCAACAGAACGGATGAACCGATCAAAGCCTCAGATGAACACCCCAAGGGTAGATTACCCCAAAAGCCGGCGGATAAGGTAAGAACACTCCAAAACAACACCATCAACGTGCACGGAATTCTCACCCACCCCACCGGATTACCGGACCGCCGAAACCAACCCCTCCCCCTCCCCCGGACAAGGGCCACGGTCTAGCTCCGCGGCTCACTCCTCCACAGCTGCGACGGAGATCGACGAGAGAAAGAGAGAGATTAGCCTCAGTGCCTCACCTCGCCACTTACACCAGCGCGCTCCGACGAGTGCTGCTCCTCTCGCGGGGGAAGGGGGGGGTGAGCGAAAAGGCAAGGGATGGAACGCAAGTGGGGGGAAACTGTTATAGCGAGCTCCACGTGTCCCCGCGGCGAGGCGGTGGCGGTGGCGCTGTGCCGCTGGCGCGCGGGGCCCACGGGCGTGGGGCCCACGTGTGGGTCGCGGGGGACGAGGGGGAAGGCGGCTGGGGCCTGGGTGGGTAGGGGGATGGGCCGGTGGCGGAGGGAGGGAGGGGATAAGGCGAACGGAGAGAGAGAGCGGGGCCCGCACCGCGCCACCGCCGCATCCGGTACCTTCCGATTGTGCGGCATGGTATATGGGCCCGTGATGACTTTAGTTATGTTCAGTTACGGTCTGTGCGGCTGCATGCGCCATGCCCTCGTTATTATTGTAGCTATTGTTATAGCTAACGACTAGTAATAAAGTAGGATGAAAATAGAGAGGGAAAAAGATTAAAATATAAAATATAAAATATTTTTTTCTTATTTTTATGAAAACATAAACACACAAATATTTTGGGAATAAATATAAAATTGAATAGTGTAACGGAAATAAATACGGGTCGAATAAGGACTGGACATAAATATAAAATTAAATATCTATCAGAATAAAAAACATTGATATTTGAAAAAATAACGACAAAACTAATGAAGAGGTTCAGTTTACAATATATCTCTAAATATCGATACATATTGATGAATGATAAACATATATAATAAAATAATCATAGATTTCATATAAGGTTTCAGTTCTAATGAACATGTACTTTTAGCAAGAAAATAAATATTAGTTTAATTTATATGGTTTAATATTTCACAAATATATGATAATTTAAAATTTCACATTCTATACAAGTAAAAGCCAATATAGTTCATATAATTTAATTTAGTAAAGAAACAATGAAAACAAAAGCTTTCTATATTTATGATAAGAAAAGAGAGAGTAAAGTTTTTTAGAGTTGGAAATAGAGAGTCGGTTGGAATATATAATAGATATGGAGAGAATTTTTTATAAAATTGGTTAAATGGACAAACGGAGTCAAAAATTGAGAGGTTTGGAGTTGCTACGAAGGAATCTATCGAATGTAAAAATTTCGGGGCCCACTCGTCAGTGCCGCATGGGCGCATGGCCAAATAAGAAAATGGCCCGCTGAAGGCGGCCGCAGAGAATCCTGCTGTCTGTGAGCGTGGCCTCGACGGACCCTCGACGCGTCAGGCCGTACAATACTGTACGAACGGATCATAATTCATAAGCCATAGACAATACGGATAAGCTCACCCGTGAGGCTGCTTCTTTCCCGGCTTCCCCTTAAAATAAAAATAAGCACGGAAAATAGTTTTAATGTATTCTCTCCATTTTTTCATACATTATTTTTAAAAAGTAGATATATGTAAATTTAACTATACTTAAATAAATATATATATTAATATAAAAATATCAAATAAATATATTATTAAGAAAAATTTATAGTCAGTTTAATGAACTGGTTTGAGTTTATATGTATTGATATACAGCTTTTTCTTTGTTGTAAGAAAAAATATGGGCTACATTCATATGGACCTTCTATTTGTGGGTTGTGTGATAGTCTCTGACATTTTTGTGGCCCTCATTTATTGCGGACCGTGCTTCTTACCGGGCGTAAAATAATTTATTAAGGACTTGTTTAGCGCTCACCAATCCTGATTCATTATTCGTGGATGATTCTCCGTGGATGAGTAGAGATTTTAGTTGATGGGCTGAATTCGTTAATGGGTTATAATGGGCCTGTCCCATTGGCTGGCTGATTTTGTGCATGTAGAAGTGACCAAAGCATGACCCAAATCTGTTCCATCGTCGATTTCGGCTAGAATTTGTTCAAGGGCGGAGGTGGGCCGTGATTGTTCATGTTGTGGGCTTCCAGCGTAATGTTGACCGTTTATAAATGGGCCAAACATTTAGGCTACAGTTGAATGGATGCGATGCAAGACCACGATTGGGCTAACATACGGAATTCATGGACCCATTCGTTTAGTACCATAATTGGGCTACATATGGACCATTTTGTAGCTGATTTCCGTGTCCGGAATATTTGATAATTCGTTATCTTTTTTTCTAAAAATGACTTTATTATTTATTACTTTTTTCTAAAAATAACTTTATTATTTATTACTTTAGCCTAAAGTTATAGAATCAGATGATCATACATATCATCACACAAGGCAAACAATCAAATAGCATAAAGTTTTTTAGTGGCAAATCCTCAAATCTCCTTAGAACAACACGATGCAATTTTTCGAACCGGATGGCAGATACAAACAAGTGAACTTTGATTCATCAATAACTAGTTTTGATTTTTGATTTTTGTCTACTAATGTATTCATGTTAACACTTCATGGTATTTGGATTTACTAATTCAGCTGCCACAGAATCTGAGTATCTCCATCTAGACCCCGCCCACCCCCCAGAAGTTGAGTATCTTAAAGGCTCGACACAGCTTGAGAAGACATGCGAGTAAAAAAGCAGACAAAGATGAACGGAAACTGGATTACTTTTCTCATTTTGCACCTTTTCAATAGTTGGAACAAAAAATACCAATGCTTTTAGAAATAACCAAGCAATTGGTGATATCGACCATTTCAATAGCTTTCCGCTTGCACCTGAACAGCTGATAGTTCCATCGGATCTCTTGATTAATACAACTTATTTCATGCGGATGCCCTTAACGCTCATGAGACATCAAGCCGATGGCGCTACCGGTTCAAATACAGGGAAAAAAAATGCCAAACTGAGGGGCAACAACAAAAAGGCTATCACGTTGGATTGCTCAGCAGCTGGTAAATACGGCCAGGCAAATGTTGTAAGTTGAATCAATGCACAAAATGGACATCTTCCGCTTGCAGCTGCATCTTCTGAATTAGGGTGGATTGAACCAGTTACCCATCGAACCGTTCATGTGCCCATTTCCATGGGTTCCTGCACCGTTAGGTGCTATAGAGGATGTGGGGATCAATGAGGATGGCAGACCAACTGGTACTGAAGGAGGCGAGGAGTATAAGCCTGGGACATGTGGGAGGGAAGGGGCATTCAAGAGACGGCTGCTACCTTTCCTTTGCTGGATTGCATGGATCTGTCTTAAACTATGCTCGTGGATGCTTGCAAGTGTCTCAAGCTCGTCTAGTGATAAAGCTTCCAAGCCAACACCATACAGGGGTGCATGCCGTGCCATCTCTTCCTGGAGTGAGGTTTCTAGGGTGCGAATATATTGCTGCAATAGGAAGATATGTCAGTAATCAAATACGATGTCATGCCATTCCAAAATTGTTTAAGAGCAGTAAAATAAAAAACTGAATGCAAATATGTATTAAATGTGTAACATCACACGCTTAACCCTAATCAGGCCACACTTTATTAGAGTGTTTGTGTTATGTTCTAGCGATTTTGGACCTAGAACTTCGTAGCCAATAGTTATGGGTAGCTAGGCTTGAGGTTGTCCCCCTCTCACCGGAGGATTGGATAGATACGGCAGATAACTTTCCCTCTTGCTGATAGAAAAGATAGAAGCGGCATATAACTTTCCCTCTTACCGATAGAAGAGATAGGAGCGGCAGAGAACTTTCCCTCTTACCGATAGAAGAGATAGGAGCGGCAGGGAACTTTCCCCCTAGCTGGCAGAACAGAAGGTAGAAGAATAGACAACTTTATTACTTTATTACTTTTGTTCCCATGTACGAGCTGCTGTATTTATAGCCTAGTACAATGTTATCTCTAATAATAGATCTAATCTATTACTAAATATCCTGTAATCTAGCTAAGAGATAAACTAATTAACTGACTAATATTCTAAGGACTAGTATCCTGTTTAGCTATTTATAGATTAAGAACTCTTATAACAACTCGGACCCTTCTGGACTCCTTAAAGACTAAAGACTCTCCCGGCCACCCTCCTGATGCTTGGACTCTTTAGCCGCCTGGACTAATGTCCATAACAGTTTGTTTCAATGATGTAAAGTTTACCATACCAAATTGGTGCCAGGGAAAAGTGGAGCATCCAAATTTGATCCATAATCAAATCCGAGATGAACTATAATGAAGTATTAAGGTCATTACTTAGTGGTTGCTCTACACGTTACTTTATCTTAATGACTAATTTTAATACGTGAAAATCAACTCCACAGTACAGTAAGTTATGTCATCTTGATACGCTTCAGAAAAAAAATTAAAAAAATAATTTACAATCAATATAAAAAATAGCATGGTGGATACCTGACAAACTTGCAGTTTTGACTCCATTCCATCGATATAAGCTTCACAGCGAGCAATTTGATCTTCTTTTTCTTTCTTTTCCCCCTCGGTTTGTCCAACTGTCTGAGTCAGCCTTCTTACTTCATCCTCAAGTGATTTCCGAAACTCTTCCCGAGTATGTGTTTCAGCAACATATCGTTTTAATTCGTCATCAAACCTTTTCCTCAAAGCTTCAGCACCCTTGAGCCTCTCTGCCAAAGCATTCTTCTCCTTAGTTATCTTCTGCAACGTGCAAAAACATCGAAGTGCAAAAACATCGATTGCATATTAATTGGAAAGCACAGATGTAGGTGCCACTAAATTTTTTCAATAGTAACAATGTAACATGTAAGGTAATGGCAAAAAATATTCAAATAGTTAACACGAAATATAAGACAAAATGGCTTGCTCCATATAGCTTTTGTATTCAGAAACATGCCTTTGTAATTTGTAATCTATCCATAGTTGTTACGGCGACGCGGCGAAGCGCGGCGACCTACCACCTTCACAACTTTACAGCGCTTATGGCGCGCGGCGCGGCGTCGCCATAGACACATTAGCGTGGCGAACAATATAGAAAAATATCTTATAGAATTTAGAAAAATATATTAATATATA
>KE372982.1:250837-261099 GCA_000418225.1 Zizania latifolia | reverse complement strand
GCCTGTGGCGCCCGCCACACACCCTCCAGCGCTATGGCGACCTGTGGCGAACTGCGATTTTCCGCCACGACGATATGGCGTCGCTATGGCGACGCCATAACAAGTATGAATCTATCATGTATGAATATGTCTACAGGCAGTGCACCGTATGGATTGCTAATCAAGACATGCTGTAATCACATTCTTATGATATTAGGCATTATTTCCAAATTTTTACACGGAATGTGCAGTACTGCAGTGGTCATAAAGAATTGTTAAAATCAATAGCACGGGTCTTAGCTTGTGGCAACTATGTAGAGCAGGTAGTAAGTGCCACTAGTAAAGGTGTGGGTTCACAACATCTGAACAGAGAATGCCAAATTAATCAGAAGCATAAAGTTTATATGTCAAACATAGAAGACCATGGTCTAAGGGCATAAGTTTGTCAAGAATAACAGATAACAAATATCCATAATATTGAAGTACAGAACAAAAGATGGGAGTCAATATGGAAGATAATAATTTGCAAAGAATTAGCATCATGTTATCATCATAAGGTATCAGCTGACAGAAAGAAACAGCAGAGGTGGACAGTTTATTTTGCTCGACATAAAATCATTTTCAATGAACATGTATTGCATGTTGTCTTTATGGCAACTCTAACCTTTAATTCCTCACGTTTCTGTGCTTTGATCTGGGATAGTTGTGTCTCTGCTTCATGAAGACGATCTTGAAGATTCTTCTTATCAGCAGAGAGTTTTACAATTTGCTCATCCATTTCTGCTCGCACCCATTCCAACTGATTTTCAATCTCCAGCATTTGCTCAGAAAGTTCCTTTTTCTCCCGCACAAAACGATCCCTCTCAGCTTTTAGCTCAGACTACAATAACAAGAAAATTAAAAAGGGCTAAGCTAGAAAAAAATAAGAGGAGTTGGGTCAGCAGTTGAATCACAAGGAAATACCCTTAGATGTGCAGTCACTGCCTCTGACTCAGTTAGTTGTTGCATTAATGAATCTTTTTCTTTGGTGAATTTTGTTTGTTCCATATCCATGTCTTCTCGCAAGCGCATATTCTCATCTTCAGTAGCACATATTTGGTGCCAAAGATTTGCACGATCAGCTTGAGCAACTTCAGCAACCTCACGCAACATGTTCAAAACAGGTCTAGCAATTCTAAATTCCTCCTTAACAAGAAATACCAAAACATCCATATCTATGTCAACTGCTCGGCAGCTATCTGAAGTATTTGTTGCTCGTTCAACAAGGCCCTTCAGAATTCTATATCTATAATGGTCCTCGGAATATATCTTAAAAATGATAGCATAAAGCATCCGCACAAAGTCTTGCACCCTGGTTTCTGTAGATAGAGATAATACCTCACCAAGTGCAAGGACTGAGGTGAAATCATCTTCTTGGACAGGCAAAGGTTCAAACTGCCCATCTAACAGAACTCGTTTGTTCTGTGAATCATTCACCATAGTCCCAGTCCCAGACATTAGACTTAACTTGTGAGAATGCCTTCTTTCCAACACCATGGCTACTAATTGCAGCCCAAAGGCCCCTCGCAATAAAGCCCTCTGCAAAACCTGGGCAACTTCAACAAACAATCTGGGTATTGATAGCATTTCTATCAGTACAAAAACATCTGATAGATGATCCCTTCCATGTACAGCTTGATCTTGCAAAGAATGCATCCCTTCAGCTGAAAACCCATCTATACTACAAGTACTACAGGACGTTGGGAGGCAACTGCTATCAGGCTCACAGTCAGAATCAATATCCTCCAACAAAGCATCAGCTACATCTGACCAGCTATGCACCGTTTTAGACAAGAAATCAAGCACACAAAGTGGAACTTCAGTACCCAGATCTTTTAGTCTCCATCGGACAACTCTAGCCTTTGGAGAACAAGAAAAACACACTTGATAAGAAAAGTGAGAAGATAATTTGACAAAAGAAAAGGAAAGTAACATGTTCTCGATGGTAAACATACAGCTTGAGCAATATGCTGGCATTGTGATGCTGTCTTGAGAACATATGTAATGGCTTCCACAAGTGGCTCATCATTTGAATCAGCCAACAATTCAAGTGCATGAAAAGATGCTTGTTTCCAGATATCACTATCAAATTCTAACTCAGATAGGGCATTAAAAACCTGTCATGTTAAAAGAATCATATTAGGTACCAATGTTCATTTGTATGTTTAATTGTCTATTGCCCTGCTATATAAGCTAGCTGGATATATAGATATTTCAACAGATACAAATACATCGGAGTCACAATATAGTGCACAAATACAGAAACGTCCAGCCATTCATCAATAAAAACAATGCTAATATTTCTCTTTTTTTCATATAGTGAGATCAGGCAAAAATCAAGCAACGATTCAAGCAGGCAACATTACCGGTAACCTCAATGAAGGCTCAGCATCTGGCTTTTGAATATGATCTAACAGTGCACACGCAGCAAGAGAGTGTTCTGAGCTATCAACCAACTTTGGTACAAGGGCAACCAAATCTAGCTGAAGCTTCTTTGGAGCTTTCTCTAGTACAAGTGCAATTTTCTGGACAGACTGAGGCCTTCTTCTTGGTTCAGGGCACCCATGTGGGACAGCACTGTCCAGTGCCCTCAATGAATTAACTATTAGTCCTAACAGCTCCTCTGATTGCTCTGGCCATTTCGTCTAAAAAAACAGCAGGGTAACTTATAATTGTTGTCAATAAGAAGAAGTATGAAAAAAGGCTGAAGATAATAGGAGACCCAATTCATACCCTGTAAGGCTGATCAGAACCCTCATCTGCTAGCAAATCAGCACCAGATGTTTCTGGAGGAAAACAGGGCTGTTCTAGACTTCTGGCAGGAATCTCATTTGTACACCTATCTGTGTTTTGTACAGGAAGACTATGCTGGATATCATCACAGACAGGTTCCAGTCTTTCATACTTATTACTGCATGCACATTCTGCTAATTCACCTTCAACATTGAGCTCTGGTGGAGAGCTAGCCCCATTCGAGTCAGGAGAAGTTTTGGAACTTGCTGAGGAGGCACATGCAAATCTTTCTTCTGAAGGTTGGCAGCACTCAACCATTATATCAAGAAGCAAATCTATGATAGCCTGCTTCAAGACACTAACTCCCATCAGCAAACTGATGAGGCTTGTGGAACTTGAGTTGCACTTTGAAGCATCTTTCTTTCCACCACCCTTGGTGGATACTTTGGTAGGAAGTAGCATGCGCTTCACTTTTGCTGGGTTATCCAGGTAAACACGCAGGCCCGTAAGAAATCCAGCAATTGCACTAGCATCTGTTAGAATTTTCTCTCTTAAAGTAACCTGCGGCTGAGTATGGTTGTCACCATATGTAAGAGAAAATCCAGCTCTTGAGAGGAGGTTCTGGAACATATCCTCCTCATCGCCACTCATATCCTTACTGTCCTCAGATTCAAAGTCATCAGGATCTGTTGACAGTTCATCCTGGTCATCATCGGAAGCCAAAACCTGCTAAACAAGTCAATTGTGTGACTACTACATGAAATGCAAAGAGAAGTTTCGATCATGAGGAATGAGCCACAACAGGTATTTTTATCCAAGTATATAGGAAAGGGGTAGAAGAACATATGAACAACTGCACACAGCACACATCAATGTCATGTGACCACCCATAGGCCATAACTTCCTGAAGTATAATACAGGAAAACACATAGAAAAATGACTGAAAAACTGATACTCATGCTTAAGTCGTTAAATCTACTAAAATATTGACTAATAATGTCCCAGAAATTGGCAGCTTCTTAAAACTTTAAAATTGGCATCCCAGGAATCTCATTAGACTTTGAAATCCAATAGCACGCGGGATATTGTCATGCTTTAGTCCTGTTATATACAATAGATTTGAGGAAATCATTCTTTTGAGTTCCTAGGATTCTTGGATAGTTTAATGAAGAATATACACATAGAAGGGTGAACATGGCAAAGCCATTATTTACCTCCAATTATCTTGGTGAAACTGGTCTCCAAATTCAATCTGACAAGTGTTGAAATTTATTGTCTTTTGTAAAAATGCTTTAAAAATATTTCAGTTATGCACTTCTGTAGTTGCGTGTTGCTTCAACTAAATAGACAAAACTAAGGCCCGTTTGAAGGAGGTTGTGGAAGATGGATAAGCTGAGGTTTATGCAATTATTTAAGGGTTCAAATGAATGAATTTAATACTAAAAAGTTGATAAACGTCTTTAAAACAGTTTTTTCAACAATTTTCATATAGTTTTTTTTTTTGAAAAATTGCACCGTTTAAGAGCTTAGGAAGCATGCCCAGACTTAAGGCATAAGTCAAGCCTGAAAAAACAGGGCTTATCAAATCATAGAGCACTAGTCCTTCACAGAAGTTAACAGTATTGGCAACTATATGTGATGACCAAAAAATTAAGCAGTATAGCTGTTGCACCTTCTATCTTTAATTTCTTATCTTAATTTGCGCACTAAATTAAATGTTAGTGTTACTAAGACCAGTGTCACTATACTCCCAAATATTACAAAAGTGAACTAATCAAATGTGGCCCAAATCACTAAATATACGAGTTCAATCTATTATTCTTTTAATTTTTGTACTAAATCTTATATAATATATTAAATTAAAAAAATGATCATATACCCTCCATTTAGATAGAAATTGAGGGTTTACTCTCCTAGACCCTAGCACACATGTCATTGACCTGAAATGATCATATGTCAGTGAGATGTGGAGGGTAAATTCTCAATTTTCCATCTAAAGGGAGGGCATATGATTCAATCTCCCTATATCGAATGCACAGCCACATTCGATATGAACAATTGGGTTTTACTGTATTGCGACTACATTTGGTTAGAAGCATGACTGACATACCACACGAAGGCAATTTGGATGTATTGGGTGTAACTATAGTAGTATCATCAATATTACCTCCATCCCAGCACAACATGCAAAAACAGAGAAGCCACATGAAAAAAAAGTAATAACCTCACCTCAAGATCAGAGAAATCAAACCATGGGCAACAGTCTATGATTTCACAAACAAAAACAACAGTGTCCCGGACAAGAAAGCCAACATCAGTGTCCAGAAGGTCTGAGACTTTCATAAACTGAAGAACTGAATTGTTCCATGTTTTTGTGCAGATTGACGATTCCTTACACACAGTTTTTGCAGAATTCTTCTGGTTAACTATAGCCATCTTATAGTGTACCCAAAAGTTCTTGTCAGGATCAAAACTGGATGGCTGGTCACTTTCCAGGTATATGCAGATAGTATCAAACGACTCATATACACCTGCAAATTGTGAAGAGGTAAGCATAAAATGCAAAATAAAAATGTATGGTACAAGGCATAACAAATAACTTCATTTACCTATACGCAGCTCACAACCACCAGCCTGGAAATATTTACTAAAAATCTTTCTTGTCTCCATAATCTCCTTGAAAGACAAGAAATTTTCTACCTTCCACGTAAATGATGGATATTTTAGAAAAGCTTCAATCTGACGTCCAGAGCTTGAACTGCATACTTCAGAATCTTCTTCATTAAGCTCTTGAATAGTTGCAGTTTCCTTCAGAATAAGAACCTCAGCAGAGAAGACAACAGTGTCTTGTACAAGAAAACCAGCATCCTGGTCGAATAGTACAGTTAATGTCACAAATTCACGCCAACCCCAATCCTTCGCTGACTTAGAGTAACGGTTCTGAGACTCTTTCATTATTGTCCTCTCCTCTAATTTCTGATTGATGACAGACAGTCTATGGCTCACGAAGCAGCTCCATTCACTAGTATTCCGGGGATCTGTCACTTCTAGAAACACTGAGAGGTAGCACGGTGGTTGAGACTGCCCTGATTGCAGCAATGTTAAGAGAACCAACTGATGGAATCAGTACTGATAGTCTGAAAGTGCTCAGTTACATAACTTTAACAAATAACTCAACAGATGGGATTAAAAACTTGGGCAGGTACATTTAAAAAATATCAGTACTTGGAAGATGTAGCTCTTACTTAACAAAACAAGTATGCTTGTTATTCACAAGCCCAGATGTTGGGGGCAGTTCATATGAGTCCAAATGGTCATATATTGTATCTAAGAGAGGAGAATTGGCACAATTTGTGCAATCACTTATATACATTTTATTTTTTTTAAAGATGAAACCCAAGATGCTGAATTTATTGACTGGTACTTTAGCTAATGGAAACTACATACGGAAAGCATTTTTTATTTTTCTGCATTTTCCTCATTTCCATTTCCAAGTTCTAATTACATTAATGACTACTTACCCTTTGATTAAAAAAATTTCCAGCAATTCAAAGCATCAGTGCGTTTAGGTATGTGACAGTTCTGATTAAGTCAATCAAGTGTGAAATGTGTATGCCAGGATTTGTTACCAAGTTTTAGACTCTATAAGCAGTCTATGTTATCCAAAAATCCATAAAGTTAATTGTAAAGTACCGGATAAATATGGAGAAGGCATTTGTTATACCACTTACCCCGTGGATACACAATAAGACGGCAGTCTCGATTCCCAACCTGAAACCTTCTGCTTTTGATGCACAGACCCGTGATCTTCCGCTTCTTGAGAAGCTCTTTCAATCTTGTGAAGTTTTCGATCCTCCACACAAACTTCCCAAAGTGTCCATCTGACTTTCTAGCCCCAGCTCGTCCACT
This sequence comes from Zizania latifolia, assembly GCA_000418225.1. Classification (NCBI taxonomy): domain Eukaryota; kingdom Viridiplantae; phylum Streptophyta; class Magnoliopsida; order Poales; family Poaceae; genus Zizania; species Zizania latifolia. Next base: position 254,439 of record KE372982.1, on the reverse strand, counting down.
GCCGGCACCACTCATGCCCACCATCATTGGTAAGCTGCGAGTGAATGAGTTTGACTCCTTGATCACATGGACTGAAGCACTAAACACCACAGCACCATCAACCAGGTACCCTCCATCAGCAGCCATAAATTCATCCATTTTGATGTAATCACCCCACCCAAGGCTGGCATTGTCAGCCCCAAATCGGCCATATGAATCCTTGTGGATATGACTCCCACCAGGCCTCTGACTAAGGATCGAAACACGGAAAAGACACCAGCACCCACGGTCACCATCAGGCACACCACTGCCCCCGCTACTGGACGGCAATGCTGCTGATGAGGACCCTGATGTTGCCTGCACCACAGGCTCCTTGCTCTCCAGGCAAACCGACAAATGGTCTGCACCAGATACATTACTCTGGTATACACTAATCCGGAGTCCGCAATCACTGCTACCAGCAGTGGCGGTGGGGAAGAATGCAGGACTCATGATCTTCTGCGTGTGGATCATCTCCCGGAAGATGGCAAAATTGAGCACCTTCCAGGTGAAGCGACCGTCAGCGTCGGAAAATGAGGCGGCCTCCGAGAGCACCGATATGTCAGCAGCAATGACAAGGGATTCATGGGGCGGGAAGAGGTAGGCGGCGGCGGCGGAAGAGGGCGCGAAGTCACACCAGCCATGCGAGCGCTTCTTCGAGGAGAAGCGATGCCAGGAATCACGCACCAGGGACTTGGAGAGATCGGAGGGGTGGGCGACGGAGAGACGGTAACTGAGAAAACACTCCCATTTGGAGGAGGTGGTGGTAGTGGTGGAGGACGACGACGACGTTGGGGTTTTGGGGTCGAGGACCTGGAGGTATAGGGAGAGGTAGCCGGGGAGCGCCTGCGAATCGCCGCGCGGGTAGAGGAGGAGGCGGCAGTCGAAGCCGCCGACCTCGAAGTAGCGGCTGTAGAAGGTGCGGGCGCGGGTGCGGGGGAAGTCCGGGAGCGTCCAGCGGCAGGACGCGGAGGCATCGCCGCGGCGCTCGACGGAGAACGTCGCCGACGCCGGGTCGGAAGGCGACGGCGAAGGGTCGTCTCCCGCCGCCGCCGCCGCCGCGGCGGCGGGAGGGGAGGGAGTGGTAGGCTTCATGGAGGATTGGGGGATTTTTCCGACTGTTTTTTCAGATGCTTCTCTCTCTTTTTTTCTGGGGTGATGGTTTTGGTTTCCTCGGTTTTGTGGCAGGCGCCAGGCAGGAACTAGGAACAACGGAGGCCTGGCCACCTCACCGTTTTTTATTGAAAAAAAATTAATCATATATCCTCTCTTTAAATAGAAATCGAGAATTTATTCTCCTATCCCACATATCATTGATCTAAGTAAATTCTACATATCATTGAGACGTAGAGAATAAATTCTCAATTTTCATCTAAATGAAGGATAAATAATCAAATCTCCCTTTTTAGTGATGTTAAAAGCATGAGGAGCTCTAAAATTTAACTCTATTTTTGGACTTTTGAGAAATCTTTTTAAACACGTTTTTCTTTAATAGAGTTTCTAGATTTATATCTCTAAAACATATTTTAGGTGCACTCCGAGGGATAAGCAGACTCTTTGAATAATCTATGAGCCTATTTAGTATAGTTCTAAGTCTAAAATATATCTTATGTTATGGAGTTGAAAAAACATAACTCCACCATTTTTATGTATTTTATAAAACAAATATCACTCTTAGAAAATTAAAAAGTAATAATACAAAAGAATTTAATTCGGGTGCATCTACACCAGAAGAAGGATCAAAATTCAAACAGGCGCATATAATGTTCGTAATTCTCAAAGGGGCCATACACAAAAGCCCAAGGCCCAGAATAATTGGCCTTCGACTCCTGCTCCCTCCGTCCCTCGTCGATCACTCGGCATTTGGCATCGACTTCCGTCTCGCTAGTTCACCGCCGCCTGCGCCGATCTCCATCACGCGAGCCGCGGTGCCGGCGTCCTGCTTGCTTCCGCCACGTTCTCGCCGAGCACCCTCTTTCTCACTTCTTGCTACCCACACCTTTTCTCTTAGTCTTAACCTGTCCTTAGCTCCTCTTATAGATCTGGAAGCTTTTCTATTTACCTAAACCTTATTGCTGCTAGCAGTTTGTTTCCAGAAAAATTGGGGGGTTTAGCTGTACCCCATGCCCCACGCTAGCACTGATTACACGACTAATCAACGGCCGACTAGTTCAGCCCAGTCAAAATTTCGGCCCATGCTTCAGAGGTGCAGCACAGCCCAAAAACAGGAACAGGAAAAACCTCTTTCCTTCCAGCCGCCGTTCCCTTTTTTTCCAGCAGCCGCACGATTCAGAGCCTCCACGGCAGAAAGACCAAACCCTACACTCCTCCAGGCGCCGCCGCCGCCGCCTCCCTCAGGCGCCAGGCGGGCTCCAGCCACCAGCCTCCAGCCGCCGCCTCCCTCCAAGCGCCGCCTCCCTCCTCCCTCCAGGCGCCGCCGCCTCCCTCCAGGACCAGTGGATCTTAAGAGTAGACTGCAACTCTCAACTCTGAAAGGTAGTCCTCAGTCCTCACTAGTCACTCTTGCTGTTGTGCTGCTGTGTGCCTGTGTCCTGTTCGGCTGTTTCTTGCCTTAGGAAATGTCCAAACTGAGATAACATAATATACTAGTCATTCTTGAATTTCCCATGCTTCAAAACGTGAGTATGACAAGTCTGGAAAAAAACATAATGTGGGGATATCTCTAATGGAAATCATGGAATGCTTCAGGTTACGGTATGTATGTTTTATCATGTCTTGAACATAGATCAATTGTTGCTGTCCTAGACATATTTTTTTATGAACTTAGTCATATATATATGCATATATGTATTATGTGTTGTCCTAGACGACTATTGTTGTCGACCAGCGACTAGACAATGCCTAATCTACGATTAGTCGCGACTAATCGATTAGTCAGTGTCCCTACGACTATTGTCGACTAGACGATCTGAAATCATTGCACGCTAGGTCCGCCCCTGATCAAGTCTTAGATTTATTTGCATTATTTATGCCCTATGATCTTATCACGTACGTGCTATTCCTTGCTATATTTCAACCATTTTACCATTATTGGTTATCGGTGTGCTCATCGGTGAACTGGTGAAGACCATTACTCCTGTCTCATGCTCTTGAAAATTCCAGAACCATGTATTGTTAGTTTTTCATAGCTTGTGCACACACAATTATAACTGGTTTGAGAGCAATAAATTCATTCTTATTTGCAGAAATGGCAAGCACAGCGTGTTTTGTGATTGTAAGTAAAAATGATATACCAGTTTACGAGGCTGAAGTTGGATCTGCTCCAAAAGTATGGTTCTTAGTACATCCTCTATAGTAATTAGTGCTATGTTAAATCTGAATTTATCGTGGTATTTTTACCTTCCTAACTGTATTAGTATTATACAACGTGCTTTGTTGTGTGGTTTTGTCCCTCTATTTGGTTACTCTTCATGGAAATATGGAATGCATTCCATTTCATATTTAATAGCAGATAGTATATGTGTACATCTCTATATATCAATGATTCGATAATCGATACTCTTTAATTATTCTGCTAACTTAATTTGCCCCTTGTCACATGGAATCTTGACTGCTACTTCAGT
>KE372982.1:230259-248039 GCA_000418225.1 Zizania latifolia | reverse complement strand
TTTTGCTTGTGCTGAATCAGAGTTCTATTTGCACGTGTTTTGATGTGCAGATATTCCTCAATCCACTCTACTTACCTGGTTCTCGCATCACATCCTCTCATTTTGACACCAAGGTCAGGGCTCTTGCAAGGAAATACCTGTAGCATATCATCATGAACACTCTGTAAGCTCCACGGTGTCGTGTTTTGTGGTGAGTGGTTTACTCCGTACTAGTTCTTCCCCAATTGAATGAACATAGATCCTCAAATGATCGTGTACCCAAAAGAGACGCAGCTTTGTTTGTTCGTTTGTCTGTTTCTGAGTTATTGGGCTCCCTTAACTTGTTGTGATGTACTTCTACACAGAGATTATGTGAGTAAAATATCTCACACCTATCGAAGTAAGAAGATTTATGTCGATCTCCTTATATCTGACATGTATCGCTGTACCATGATGGTCTCTGTAGTTATAGTTATGCCAGGAAAGAGGAGCGTGGTGCCGGTGCCGCAGCATTTATCAGAGCTGTATGAGGTACCGTGAAGTACGTAGCAGCAGTACATAAAGATTTCTTTGTTCCAAACGATACCTGAAAACAACGGTGGATTATATATTATGGCAGACTCACTTTATAGTTTCTTTGAAAAAAAATTCATTTTGCATTTTTTGAAGAATTTTTTATTCAGTTTTGAACATTTTATTATTTAACTCATTTGTTTGTGTTCTTACATAATTGTCATGCTGATGTTTTGGTCGCCAGATTTTTCTGGAATAGTATAGGGTTCAGTGGTGGGGTCCAAAGATTTTGGAAATCTCTCTATCCCAAGTATTGGAACACAAGATCTTTATCTAGTTTTGAGTCTCTCGAAGATAATAGTCCCACGTTTATTACACCTTAGAGTGGTTTGAGTCTAGGCTTGGTCTGGCTTAGTAGCCTGTATGCCTATGTTTCTTACAAGATGAGCTAGGATGAGTTTGCTTGAGATCTGTCTCCCAATACATTACACACAATGGCTAGTATAATAGCCTACTTATTGCATACATCATTGAGTCTAACTTATATATGCTAGTCACTCGTCTTTTCACCCTAAGGTGCCTTTTTGTAGTTGGTGTCTTTTAGGTCGTTGGATGAGATATCTCTTCGTCTAAATGATGACATGCCCATATACAAGAGATCATCTATATTTAATGTGAGACGATCCTTACACACGTATTAAATGTAAACTAACTAGCGCTTTAGATTGTGCCTCGCTTGGTGAACCAGTCTAGCTCATGGAGCCCAAGGAGAGTAATCTCTCGACTAGCTGAGTGATTGACCTACTCTATGTAGACGCATCTTGCTCTTGTGGTCAGATTGCTCACCTGCTTGGTGGTTAGGTTGCTATCCTAATCTAGTGGTTCATGCACCATACTACTTAGCTATTGTCGGACCTAAGGCTAGACAGAATACTCATTGCTCGTTAGCTTACTTAGCTCATAGATGGTTTGGCTTAGCCCATTAATATAACGAGCTAGCTCATGAGTCAAACGAGCTACAAATTAGCTAATCCTAACTTACCTCTACATGTGCACTTGCGGCCTCTCTCGTCCCTACTTGAACGTGACCACATGTCCATGACCTTCTAGAACTTCCTCACCACCGCTGTCTCCATCGCACCAACCTGTACAAGTTGTGGTATGGTGGCATCGACCTCTGTCGCCAACGGATCCTGCGGTCCCATCCTGGCCTCTGCTCCCTATCGCCCTTTGGCTCTCCCTCATGTCGTCATGTCGGAGTCGAGTGATGGCATAGTCGGGTGAAAGAGCCATGTCGTCGTTGAGTGATATTTGATTTAGCTCACAAGCTAATCAAGCCAGCTTGAGCTGACGAATGAGCCGAACCAAGCTGATCATGTGGCTTATTATCTTAACTAGCCAAGTTGGCTTGTTAGTTTAACGGGTCAGCTCGAGCTAAACTAAGACGAGAAGACCCTTGATGCCACCAGGATGAATGGCTCTCATAATTGAAAGGCCCACAATATGTGATCATCCTATCCAATGGTTATGTGAAGCCACCTTGGCCAGTGACGTCGACGTGTTGTAAACTCAGTTTCATTATATGCCACTAAAAGTTCACTGATTCTCATATATGCTACTAAAAGTTTACTGGTTCATATATATGGCATTGAATATTTGTTGTTCTCATATATGTCACGGCTTTAATTTTTGTGTTTGTATATATCATTGCTGTCAGTTTCAACGTTAGCCAACGTTAGTTTTTTCTAAATACCAATACTACTATCGGCTCACTAAAAATTAAGGATGATTTAAGCTCGGTGATTAGCTAGCACTTGTTTCTGTCGGCACGCGCGTACTAATTACTCATCCAATCCAGCGTAACTAAGACTGACCGGGAGTAAAGCAAGTTAGCTAGCTTTTTGAGCTAAGGGCAGTTTTGTCATTTAGAAAAAAAAACGAACGTTGACTAACGTTAAAACTGATGGCAATAGCATATACGGACATAAAAAAAATTGAAGCATTAGCATATACAAAAATAGTAAATTTTCAGTAGCATATACAAAAATCGATAAACTTCCATTGATATATACGGAATTTTCTCTTATTAATTCATCGTCCACTCACTTGTTTTGAATGAGGCGTTCGTGGCAAGTCACACATTGCTGTTCTCACGAGCATAAAACTCTCGTGTTTTCCTAATCAACCACCGGCGTGCAGGCACAGCGGTAATGTGCCATCGAGCTGTCCTCCCAAGCCGATATCTCTGAATCCTCCGGTGACTAGCGTATCAAATCTGGAGCAAATCCGGGGCAGATTTGCCGAAGCCACGCACATCACGTTCCCAGATCCGGCAGAGCTCGACGGCTCCTGCACTCTCCGGTGATTGCGTGCCTCAAAACATCAGTGGCCACCTCACTTGCCACCACAAACCCACCTTCCAATCGAACCTAGGAGGAACCGAGAAAAATTCGAGGATTCAGCCGTGTGAAAGAGGCTAAGAAACAGTTGGTGACCTTATCGCAATATCGCTTCCTCTGTCTGATGAGATCCTGCTGCTGCTGAGATCAGGCCCGGTTTGATTACGGTTGTTGATGCAGAACTGGAGAGCTTGGAAAAGGGATCGGAAAGACGTCAGCTGTGTCTGCTTACGATTAGATGGCTGGTGACGGTGTCACAGGGCATCGAATCCCAGCGATCACAGCGAGATCGATCGACACATGCCAAACATGAAATGTGACGTGCGTGTCCTGCAGCTGCTCTCTCGGATCATCACTATCTCGCCCGATAAGTACGGGCACTACTAGATTATCATGTCACATCAAAGATTTAGTAACACCATGGACTAGATTACCTCTGGCAGTTTATCAGCTAAAGCTACCAAGACAGTCATACCAGCAAGGTTTCAAAAACGGTGGTAACTGATTCGGAGCCGGGATCAATTAGGGATGGTTACCGGCAAAAGGCTATGAATTCAATCTCAAGACATGTTTGACACATCTCGCGATGCAATATTTTATAAAGTTAGTTAAATCTAGTTCTAATAAATAGTATATCTAATCAATGAGTGTATTAAGAGTATATTTAGTTAAGTCCTATAATTTTATTTTAGATTAAAATAAAAAATTAACTACCTTATTTTATCATACAAACTCTAGATTATGTATATATCTTAGAGCTGAAGCTACACTAAGCCTCCGTTTGGCACAGCTCCAGGTCTTAAATTTTTTAGAACTAGTTCAAACTAGCTTCAAGAAATCCTAAAATTGGAGCTGTGAATGAATTGAGAGTTTTTAGTTAAGTAATCTGGTTTTTATTTTAGACTAAAAATAAAAGTTTAAACTATTTTATTATATTATACAAGCCTTAAATTTAATATAAATTTCAGAGTTACAACTGTACTAAATATGACTTAAGTTGTAATTTATTTGCACGTCCCCAATCACAGATGCTAATCAAACACGCAATAAGTTTTGGCTGGTCCGCTCCACTCGGTGTGCTGATCCATTGCTACAGCGTTTCTACTGGTGACCGGAAGAAGGCGAGTGCGACGTCTCGTTTTGGCAGTATTGGTACAGCTAAATTGCTAATGATGCTGGCTTTTGACGGGAGAGCGAGACAGTAGGAGAACAAATCTTAGCGCCTTCCATATCAGAATCGCTGGACAGGACTTCTCGTCGTCGAGATGGCCAATTAGAGATTCAGAGCAGCACTGCACGCTGCAATGGGCAATGGCCAATGGGCAGGTAAAAAAGGACAAGAGATGACGAGTGGAATGGCACAAACTTTAGAGGGAGAGACTTTGGGATTTTTTGGGGCGAGGAAATTGAGTAATTGACCCTGACGAGATGGCTCTTTTGACGGTAATAGCAGCAACTGATGGTAAAAACCTTGTCCGTTTCACCCTTTGGTGAACATACAAGGAGACTAAACGTGTGTAGAGTATGTATACATACGCTCGCATGTAGTGGTGTAAGCAAAGATTCAACAAACCGAACCGGGCTTAGTAATAGGGTAAACCTGAAAGTCGTTGTTGTGGTTATTCATCGGTAACCGGTTGAAATCGGTCAAATTCAAAATCTAAAATTTGAATTCGCATGTTTTGAACTAGACTAGTAACCGACCGGTTAAGTGCCGGTTGCAGAGGAGAAACTGGCTGATTTGTACCGGTTACTAGCTAGTTTGCTACGAAAACCGGTTGGATATATTTTTAAAAAAATCTAGAAATTGCAGAAAATACTAGGAACGTTAAAAAAAATTATGATACATTCCTATAAAATTTTGGTATGATGTTTGTTATTTTTAGATAAATAACAAGTACATCATTATAAATTTGACATGATAACGTCAACATCGCAACCTCGCACATGGCAATTATGAAATCACAATTCACACACTTATAAGTTATAACTTGTACACATGATAAGTTTACAAGTTTGTACATTCGAAACAAACTTACTCCTCAATATTAACTCCACGTACTATTAGCAGTGTTGTTTTCATCTGTATACATGAGCTGCAAACCACGTGAGGCGAGAACGTGTTATTTATACTTCTTAGCTCTGTCTCATTGGAGTGGTTTGCCATTGTTCTGTTCGTACAACACTGAGCGGTCGCAAGCTTCGGACGAACGTATCTCCAGCGATGAGTGGCAGCCGGCAGCCGGCCGAGAGAGATGGATGTTGAAGCCAACGTCGAGATGGAGATACACGAAGAGAAGGATGGAGATTGTCCACATTGCGGCCGAGAGAGATGTGTATTTTTCATAAAAAATTGAAGAATTATGAAAAAAATCCTATAAATATTAAGTGATTTATGGTAAAATTTGTTTTGAAAAATATTTAAAATCCATAAAGTTACGAGTAGAACAAGAATGGCAAAAATAGAAAATGCTAAAAAAAATCATGTAAGCCCAACCAACATTTCTTTTCCGTTTACCAACCGACCGACAGCCGACTTTCGGTTACAATTGAGCGGTTATATTAACCCTGGGTGTAAGAAATGTACCCTTAGGGAAAAAAGTTAATACGGCAAACTGGCAAAGAGCACATCTATACCTTACCCTATACGACTAATGATACTGTCGATATCGTAGATCCTTTACAAAAAAAAGAAGAAGAGAAAATGACCACTTCGTAAATAAACAGAGAAAGAACAGGACTGAGAAAAGGGGAGAGGCGACTGGCTCCGGGGAAAAAAAGTTCGGTACATACTGTTGAGCAATTACTGAAAGAAAAAGGGAGAAACGAAAAAGCTGACCCTTTTCTGTTGGAAAGGCTGGCCAAGCTAGGCTTGTAGATTCTCGAGCACCTTCCATATCCAGAGGAGCCTGCTTTACAGGAAAAAATTATGCTGCTGATTGATACTCGATGAACAATGAGAGATATTTCCATGATTCGTCGCAAATTGATGTGCTCGCTAGAATCTAAATTGTGGGCCGCATGAGTCATGATAGCAAAAACCATGAAAGAATTGGGGGGGTGTCATCGTAAAGCTGCCAATTTGGAACAGGGGAAAAGATTTTCTTTTTGACACTAAGTATCTCGTTTTTGTCAGGTTCATCTCGCCTTTTTTCCATCGGGGTAGTGATACAAATGATTGACGAAACGCAGAGTTGTCTTTGGCCTGTGGCAAAACTGAGATCGAAAAGATCGCTAATGTCGAAAGGAAATATATTTCTTTGAAATATGCCAATACAGAATTGCAAATACATTAAAAAAACGACCCTGCATTGGTAGTCACAACTCTGTTATAATATGCTTCCTCCTTTGAAAAATATAATATGTGTGTGCATACATTTGAAAAATCAAATTCTAATTTTTTTTGATTAATAATTAAGTTAAAATGAAGTGTTTTTTGTGTTATGCCTGTGATATATTTGAATTCATAAATAAAAATACATTTATTTCATATTAATTTTATAGCTGCGGATGATGTACGGTAAAAATAATTGTCAAAGTTATACATTAAAAACTGCATAAAAATTTATATGTCTTATATTTCTATACACAGTGAGTATATCCCTAATCCCAAACTACAGTGCTCTATGGCAATATATTTGTTCTATACAAACTAGCTAAAGATATTTTAGCTACTGTGATATTTATATATCAAACATAGATGCTCATAAAGATATTGTGATCTGTGACCGAAGTATAAAAGTTTGATCACCATCACCCCATATTGTCAACTTTTTTTCTCTAAAATGAACGGGGTTGTACACTTGTACTAGGGCAAATCAAGGTCGTACTAGTAAACAATCTAGCAGTGTACAGAGCTAGACACAAAATATATTTTGCTGAAGCAGCTAGATCTCCAAATCACAAGACCCTGCAGCCTAAACCTGGCTAGCTCAGGACCTCTACCGATCCACTTCACTCCAGTGCTCCAGCTCCACTCAAAACCCGCACAGATTGCACCGGACCAACAGTACAGCGCCCCAGATTCGCCTTTCCCTCTGACCCCTCCACGCGGCCACCGCCCGATCGATCGATCGCGGCGTCGCGCCTTCGCTCCGATCCAATCTACCACGTATAGAGCCCGTCGCGCGAGGGTCGCCGGTCGTCGTCGTCGTCGTACCCATCGATCGATGGGTGGATGGATCCCCCCTCCTCTTTTCCTGCTTTGCACTCGATCGCCGAGCTAGGCGGCCGGCCGGCGCGGCGGATGAGGATTGAGGTCTGCTTCGGTCGCGTGATCGATTGCTAACCGCCTAGCTAGCTCCCTAGCCGCCTAGCCGCCTTGCCTCTTTTGGAACCTAGAGAAAGAAAAGGGCCCTCCCGACCTCGGTCTCGCGATCCTCCCGGATCTCGTGATCATGGCGGCATCATCACCGGGGAACGGGCGCCGTCCGCGTCGTCGTCCTTGCGCTGCGCGCCCAAATCCGGCGCGCGCACTGACTCGATTGGCGCCGCGGAAAGTCGCCCAGCTAGCTAGAGGCTAGAGCTACGTCCGCAGGACGCCCTCACCCTCATGCGTGCGCCGTGCCGCCGGCGGGCAGGCTGGCTCGGGCTACGGCGATATGTTAGCGAGGCTACGGGTGGGACGGGATTAGGGATGGCAATACCATGTACTCATATATGTCCTTATCAAATTAAATTATACATATTAAGAAACATGTACCTATTTATAAATAAATTACACGTATTAAGGAACATAACTTTATATCCATGGCACGTATAAGTAATAGATGCGTATAAACTATATGAATATAAGTATATCATAAATTTATAAATATATAATAAATACAAACATATGTGTTAACACAATGCAAATGCTTTATGGTATATATGGACTATGTGATAGTTAAATTATAGATACCATGATTTGAGTATTATAGTACCACACCTATATGGATATTGTGGAGTAATATATTTATGAGTAAAGATTTTAATTATCAGTAAAATAAAAACTGATCGAATTTTGGATCTCGGTACCCATTGCCCGGGATCACTGACCAGCTGCATCATGCATGCGAGTCTAAAGGCGCACTCATGCCCGTCGCTCGTTCGCTACCATCATTGCGAATTCCGGAGAAAAGGAGAAGAAAAATGCGGCGATCTACGTACCACGAGCCCACGATGGGGGTCGGACGGAGTGGAGTGGACCATGCATGCATGCATGCACGAAAGATTTGGCGGAGCGGATCGGTACAAATTCATGTGTTTTATGTGCCTTCATGTGGGATCTGACCCGGCTTTATCCTGCAGCTAGCAGCTCTAACCGGATTATTCGTCCGGTCAAAAATCAACATCGTGTATTAATGATCGGAGGAAGCACACACACATATATCAACCGAAAGCTTGTTGACGCCTCAGCGATCGACCGACCTGAATCTGCACGGCTGCACCCGGCCGACCGGAGTTCGATCGATCCCTTCCGGAAACAGCTTAGCCGGGTACCACACATGTCCTCCCCTCTTTCCGATCCCATCGATCGCTGGATCTACCGCTCGTGCAATTATTGTGAGTACTCGATCGATCGTACGTGCTGTGTGCACACATCGCGCGGAAAGTCTCCGATTCGGATCAGCTACATCGCCACAAGATCTCCGTCTCGTTCGAGCTAGCAATTTCTGTAGTGCTTGCTCGCAGTACGTACGATCCTGTGGGAAATCTATGCTCTCTGAACCCCTGATCGGCTACTGTACTGGTCTGCGTCAGCCTCGATGATTTAACCAAATCTAAAGCTTAACAATATAATTTACATTGTATGATACAAATTTTCATAATTTTTAGTATAATTTTAAGAGTGGTTAAGGAGACAAGCTTAGAGCTTAAGACAATGACTTGTCTCGGCCACTAAGTTAAATTAGCTCGATTAAGTACAGTTATATATATTAGTAGAAAAACAAAAGCATAAATAGAAAAAAAAATTGCTGTTAAACCTATGGGGGAAAATCAGTCTCATCCTTATCGCTTAACAGGGAATTGCCGGAACGGGATCCCTAGTGTAGTCTCCTTAGGCCACTGCAGCGGGGGGTCCCGTGGCTGTTTTTCCAGTGAGACTGTAGCAGTGCAGCTGCCTGCGACTTTATATAGGCCTGGTACTCCTACTGGTACTGTTTGTTCGGCGTTTGCTCGCGACAATTACAAGCTGGTGCCTGAATTCGACGACTGCCGTTTGCTGCTGCTGCTGAATCTCAATCTACTGATCAATGCATGCAAGCAGTTGTATGATTTGAAAATTTGAATGTATGGTTGTAAACTTGTGGTTTGTAAACCTCGTGTCCTTATCGCTCTCATACGTACGAACGGATATGCCACGCATGCGCAGGCACGCATAATTTCGGCTCCATGCGACAGTAAGCGCTCAGAATTATATGCCTGTTTCCACGATTCCTCATCTGTGATCAACAATCGTATAGACATATTTATGTCATTTCTACATAGAAGATGACCAATTGTGTGGTATAAAACGGTATAGGTTCGATTTGCGATCATAAGAACCTCACCGATATCCTACATTCGGCGTTATTTGTTTCTACACTGCCCAGAAACAGCAGGTGAAGTTTGATTATACTGGGACAAAATAACCGTAACTTGGCACTATATTTGCGAAAGGTGAGAGTACTTAATATTGAAAAGCATGTTTTTGTGAGGCCACTTTTCGAGTTTTCGTTAGAAAAAGAGACCTGTAAGTCAACCCTCGTCATGTAGCCAGTCAGTGACAAGCTGCCAAATTGGTTTGTCACTTGAATCTGAGCCAGCCACTCTTTCACCGATTACGTACTGGACTGGAGTTAGAACATTGGTACGCTGGCGGTGAATGCTGCATATATCGAGGCCGCGAGTGCTACAAATGCGTGGTTAATTATATATTATATATACGCATGACAGATTGGCAACCGATCGAACGACGCAACCGAAGCTCATCACCGAGCCTATTGAAATTGTAATGTGGCGCACGGGCGCCAGTAGTGCATCGTGACGGAGTACTCGCCAGTCGCCAGGCGGGCACAAACGACACCGAGACGGACGCACACTATCATATAATTCCGCATCAGTAACAGATAATAACTCGATTATGTGGCCAGCGAGCTTATCATAAGTGGTTTTTATTAGTGATGTGCAGTGGCAGCTCGTCTTACCTTATGATATTTTTTATAACTGAAATCTAAAATTATCTGTACAATAAAAACATTGTAATACAAGATTAATACATCTTATAATAGAACATTTTTAATCCAACACACACAACATTTATCAATAAGTGGTAGGATGTTTTCTATGCCAAATACAATTTAATGCACATAATAACTCCGTGAAATTAATTTACTTTTTAGCCTTTCAAAAAACATACAGTATGTTCATTTCAATCATGCTATGCATTATAATCATGTGTACATTTCAATTGTATTCTGCATACACGATGTTCAGCGAGTGCGGAGGTTACAATCAAAGTAGAGAAAAATATAAAAAAAAACTTGAATCATTCGTGTAAACCACTCTCTAAATTACCATATCTCATTGTAAACAATTGCTGAAACCCTAGGTTACCTCGAGATGGAGACGATGATGTGAGGAGATGATTAGTGTCGGGGAGGTTGTCGCGGCGTCATGGAAATCGCAGCAGTGTCTGGTAGTCGGCACTAACGAATAGAGCTCAGTGCTTTTTGGAGAAGTGTGTGAAAGAAACTTAACAAAAATTTAGATGAAGTGAGTAGAAATTAGGTAGTGTCTTTTTAAAATATGTTAAAGGAATTGTTTACGATAGATGTTAGTTATGATCCATTACAGATAATTTATCTGTGGTTAGGTATGATTCGTTACAGATAATTTGTAACAATGCATAATCTTTCACTTGTCACAAATAATAACCCATTTATGATGGATTATTTTACTTAATATTATCTAAGATGACTAATTTTACATTATCATTTCAGACAGCTTAAAATTATTCGTCACATATGACACAGGCGATTCTCGTGTTGAGGCAGCATGTCAGCATGCGCACGGGGCCGGCAGCGCTCGCCCTCGTCGCGTGTCTCGGCTCAACGTAGCCATCAATCCAAGCGCTAAAAGCGGTACGTGCGTGCGTGCAGTCGGGGCAGCTCAGCTCATCTCCGCTAAAACGCCGGGGCCAGCGGCGGCGGCGGCGGCATCGACATGGCCGGCCGCGCGCGGGGCTACGGCGTACGCATCGGCCGGGAGATACCCCGGTACCGAATTCCTGGACAAAAACAAGTAAAAAAAGGTGACATAACTGCCGCGCCCCGTACGCACAGGCGCCGCTCCGCGCCGCGCCGCGCGCCTCCTCCGCGCCGCGCCGCGCGCGCACCGGTTGATAGCTCGCGACCTGCGACTCTGCGAGTTTTCCACGACACGGCGCGGAGTTGTAGCAGTAACTCCTCCCCGCCCCGGCCGTTTTCTTTCCGTTTCCTCGTTGAAAGTTGAAACGGCTGGTCACTGCTCATCAGCAGGAGCAAAAGCTAAAAACAGAGAAAGAGGGAGGTTGAGAGGGACTGAGGGAGAGGGGCTCGCCGTAGCGTGTAGGTGCCTGGTGGCTACGGAGAGCGAGAGGGGCGCACCACACATGACACATTGTCACGTACGAAGTAGGCACAGTAGGAGAGAGACACTAGCTAGAGAGAGAGTGTATGTGTGTGAATGAGGGAGGGGCTATATACGGCTGTAGGGTAGTCCTACGCTGAGGCTATGTGCACAGTGGCTTGCCCTGCTCTGCCCATCCCTTTATAAACAGAGCTGGCCGCTGCTGGTTTCCAAGCAAAATAAACGCGCCACGACCCTCCTCCCCCTCCCCCCTCTTCCTGCTATATATACATACGCACACGCCACACCCGTCCGCCAGATCACATTAACTCCGTTGTTGAGCTCGACACTCCATCGCTGTTGCAGAGGTAGTTGCTGGTGACCGACAAGGAGAGGGGGAAGAGATGGGCGAGGAGGCCAATTGCAACATCTTGATGGAGGCGGCGGTTGCAGCCAAGGCCAAGGAGAACGGGAACGGCCACGCCGGCGCGGCGGAGGCCAAGGCGGCTGCCTGGGCCGACAACATCACCGAGGCTGTGCCGCCCCCGCCTCCGCCGCCGCCGACCGAGTCCGGCGTCGTCGACCCGCGGCTGAAGGGCATCTCCGACGCCATCCGCGTCGTCCCCCACTTCCCGAAACCAGGTCCGTCCGTCCGTCCGTCCCCACTCTTCCTACTTGGTTCGCCGGAACCTCGCCGCTAGCTAGCCACGAGGCTGCCCCCATGTATCTGAACGTCTCGGCGCGTGCACGCAGGCATCATGTTCAACGACATCACCACTCTGCTGCTGCTCCCCGCCGTGTTCAAGGACGCCGTCGACATCTTCGTCGAGCGCTACCGCGACATGGGCATCGACGCCGTCGCCGGTAACATTTTTTTCCACTCTCTGCCTCAATCTCTCTCTCTCTCTCTATCCGGCCGTCGCGCAGAGGTGGGCGGTGTTCTGAGATTCCGTAATATCTTTGGGGGAGATCTCCCCTGGTCCTTTTGCTCCCCATGCTTGTCGTCGCCTGCGACTCGGCAGCACCCCCCACCCCTGCACTTTTCCGCGCAACCACCCCCGTCTCCGTTGCTTTCCTCGGGAGGGGATATCATAATACTATCATCATAACCAACTTCGCGGTAACAATGATACTCTCACGCCAGTACGCCACTGTACCGCCATTGGCAACCTGCGCGGCGCGGCGTGGCGTGGCCATCTCACTCACGCACCACGCGGCCGCTAGTTTTGTGTTCTGCCTGCCGTCTTGCCGTGGTTTAGATTTTTGGGCCTGCCTGTCTGCATTTATTTTTCAACAGGAAAAAACGTTACTTTGTAGCAAAAAAACAATTTGCAGGAAAGACTTTATATTCCCTCTGTATGCAAATATAAGCATGCATTCATTTTAAAAAGTTATTTTTTTAATTTTTGACTAATAATTAATCTAAAAGATGAATTTTTTGTTGTTATGTATTCACTATTCAATATAGTTGAATTTGTATATAAAAATGCTTTTATAACTATTAATGATTAATGATATACTGTGAAAGAAATTAATGATAAAATTCTAATAAAAAAAGTTATAATCCTAGACATAGGGTGGTTTTCTATTATATCGATCTTATGTCAAAACTGCTAAAATCGATAAAAACTATAAATAATAGAGTTATTAATCTCGTACTTGGTAGATAGGAGATCGATCGGCAGTTCGGCACGCAATCGTGGACTGGTAAGTAAGTGGTAAAGAGGGCGGGCCTACCTGCGGGTACAAGGGGCATTAACTCCTATCGCCGAGCCAGATTCGCATCGATTCTGCGGTGGAGGCTGCCGGTTCGTCCGCGTGCGCGTCGGGGCGTTCCGGCCATGAATCCAGGGCGCCAGGGCGGGGGGCAGGGGCTCCTGCATTTACAAGGAATCGCTGGCATATTTCGTACGCGAAGCCTGTGTGCGCCGTATCCACGGGCGCTACCGCGAGCGCTGCCATTGGGGTGGGTACGTGGCGCCGCGTTGGTGGCGGTGGACTGGCGCTCTCTGCTCGCGGGTGGGCTTCCGCCATCGATGGTGGTGGTGGTGGGTGTCTACGCAGGCAGCCAGCGTGCGTGCCAGAATGTCTGGCGCCGTGCCGCCTCCCCCTCTCGCGTCGCTTTGGCCCATGACGGCGTCGCGTTTCTCCAGGCTTCTCTGCCAACGACCCGTGGGGTGTGGCGTGGCCGGAACCCGCCGCGTGCGATCGCGTATCGGGGAAAGGGCGCATGTAGGAGAAGGCCCTGCCACGGGCAGATCTCGCGGCGAGCCCTCGGCCATCCATCGGCTCTCGTGCCGGGGGCGGGGGACCAGGGCCACCATCGGACGGCCCCCGGCAGGGCCTGCGCGGGATCGGACGGTGGGGGAGGGGGCCGCTGCCCGCTGGTGCCCACTACAATTGAATTTTTTTGCTCCCCCCGCTCTCTCTCTCCCATACACGCTCTGGTGGCGCACTGATGTCATGCATGTGCCCGATTTGCTGTCGTTTTCACTGCAAAGTACTGCTTCTGAGATTTTGCTTTGTTGTTTGTTAGATCCTCTGTCTGCCTCTGCGCACTGCGATTCCTCTGTTCCTGGTTTTCCTTCTGTTTCTCCTCCCCCTGTTTTGTTCGATTATTTTAATATATCTCTCATTCTTGTTCTTGACCAGGACCTTGGCAGGTCGCCACTTAATGTTTCGTTCTCTTTCAGATTTATTAATCGTGCAAGACTTCCTGGTTGTGACTTGTGAGTTGTTTTTTTGTGGTTCTTTCTTGTTCCACCAGGGATTGAGGCTAGAGGATTCATATTTGGCCCGGCAATTGCGCTAGCTATTGGCGCCAAATTCATACCGCTGCGTAAGCCTAAGAAACTCCCAGGTGAGGAGCCTCTCTCTGAACAAGTTTGTCGCTGCATGCTTAGTCAGAGTAATTTATTGTGAAATCTGTTTGCTGGTGCTGTATGATACGTTTAGCTTGAGCTGGCATCCTGGATAAGTAAGTTTAGTTACTTTGCCTGGCCATAAAACAACTGCTCTGTGCCATAATCTCTCTGACACTAAAGCTGTCGGTCGCACTAGTCCATCCCCTTTTTATGCTGCCCATGATGTAATCTGAAGAGATTTTCTAGGGCATGATGTACTTTCTCTCATTGCACTTTTCGTCACAGGTTCTATTAGACTATCACATAGATGCATACTATCACATAGACACAATACACACTGTTGTATTGTGCATGCAGTACCTTCTTGTAAAGGGTGATTGTATTTGCCTTGCTCGTCAAATAATGCTTGCAATAACATCAGCCCCTAACATCTGCTTTTGCAAACGTGAAAGGTGAGGTGATTTCCGAGACGTATGTTCTCGAGTATGGGACTGATTGTTTGGAGATGCATGTTGGCGCCATTGAGCCTGGTGAGCGTGTACTGATCGTCGATGATCTGGTTGCAACTGGTGGGACACTTTGTGCTGCTATAGGGCTCCTTGGTATGCACTACCTTCTCAATCTAAAATGCATCTAGATGAAACCCTCGGCCAGTACATGATTACAAATCAAATATGATATGCTATTAGTATCCAATAGATCTAAGTAAGAAATGGTGAAACTAATCTTGCATTGCAATAACCATCTATTTTCCTACGGATGCTGTCTTTATTTATTTCTCTGTCGCTTCTGAAACTTCAGGGATCCATTCGCAGATACGACACTATTCTTCTGCCCTGTAACAGTTGAACTCTCGATTGTGCCTTGTTATCCTGTGGCACGTTGCAGCAAGCACTAGTGCTTGGCAGCTTGCCTCAAGATCAAATTATCCTGTACTACGTCTTGGAACTGTGTCACTGTGTGGCGGCACACATGACAGCCCGAACATAGTTTCTTCACACTCTTAACCCAAATCCAGGACAGGAATAGTGTCTGTGTCTGAAATAAATGGAGTGGCCCTTGAAAAGTAACAGCCAATGACAGGCTTCTAAACCAGCTAGTGATGACTGGTGGACCATGCTATCTTCGTTCCTTATAGGTGTACAGTTATCCTTAATGCGATGTGATTTTATAATCAGGACAACGCCTTGTTTGAAGATTTTTCTGAGAGAATCTTGGTTGAAGATTTGCCCTACGGAGTTTGCTTCGAGACATGATTTGATCTTGACACTACATGTTTTGAGTACTCCTGTCACAGTGAATCGAGTAACCCCAGTCACCCCACCTTGTCACTTATCTTTTCAGCTGTACGTCTCGTTGTCTTTTAAGTCCGGGGCCATCAGTCTATCATGCCATTCTTCCCATTTTTTTTATATAATTGACACATGATGTTATTCTAACATTAAAGAAAGAAAGCTACTCTTCTGGACAAATTTTTATCATGTACCAAGGTTATATAAAATCATGGATTTTTGGCACTTTACTGGATGATTTATATCTTTGTACCAAGAAAAAATGGTTTTGGGCATAATTCTCTTACCTAGCAATTTGCTTTCCAGATCGTGCTGGAGCCGACGTTGTTGAGTGCGCGTGTCTCATTGGGCTCCCAAAATTTAAGGTATTCTTATTGCAGCATCATTCACAGCTATCCACATATTCATATTTTCGTCATCTCTACACTTTGTTGTCATTCTATGCATTTGCATATGCTCTGGAATCTGGAGCATGAATCGCATTCCATCGGAGTTCCATCCAACAGTTGTTCACCTGTACTGTTCTAGCTTGCTCAGATGCTTTGTACCCTACCTGACGTAACCTGTTAGACAGATAGATTGGACTCTGGAGCCAATGGTTTGGGTTTTACACAGTGGCCAGGAACAGCTTTGCCATACTAAATAGCACCATATCTACTTGTTCCCCACACTGAGATACTCATACAGTACCAGCTGGGCACCCATAGAGTTGAACGAAACCACTTGAAAATTGTAGGGCTATTATTTTTGTTCGAAGCAAGACTTGACACTTTCTAAAAAAGATCCCAGTTTGTGTCAATCCTAAGGAAAACATATGTAAATGTCAGTTTTTTCGCTATGCTTTAAGCTCTCCACCTCTTTGCTCTTTGTATCCTTCCACTCGTCAGGAAGATTTTTTGGAATAAAATGTTCAGGTAGGAGTAAAACATAGGACGATCTAAAGAGTAATGGCTGGCTTTACACTAAGTTATTTGGTCATAGTAATAATTCTATTTGAATTAGCATTGTTACATACCTTGATTCATGTTACTACATGAGTGATGGACACTGCCGGCATCTTACCAAAGTCAGGATAGAGGTCATGCTGATTTAGAACTGAAGTATGAACATTTGGAAAAGGCAGCAATAACGAATATATATTTTTTGCCAATCTTGCACTAGTCATCAGGAAATGCTGTAGTTACAGTTGAATGTTTCTAAATTACTATTCCATTTGGCCATTTCAATAGAAAAGGCCATTGCTATTGCTTAAAATCAGTTAACTGAGATGACAACTTGCCCACAGGATTTCTACAAGCTCAATGGTAAGCCAGTATATGTGCTGGTGGAGTCCCGCGAATATGAAAAATAAGAAATTGATCATCAGGTCAGCCTCTCAAACTTTTGAAAGTACTCATTGTAAGAAGCTGAGTAGGTGCTATTTCCTGATCTTAGAGACAACTTGCTTGCAAGTAAGTTATGTTTCTTATGGGATATATCTCGTTTTGCCTATTGTTCTTTTTCAGGAATGCACATGGCTTCATTCCTTACTACTGCAAGTGAGCGTTGGACAGATTTCGTCAAGGCTGCGGTACATTATTAAGGCTAAGCTAGCTACTAAGTATTAGAGAGAGAGAGAGAGAGAGAGAGGGGTGAGAGAGACTGGAGAGGTGAATCGATGTAGTCTTGTAGGTTGAGTTTTTCAGAGTACCTGAAAGCTTGTAGCTCTGTCGGGAACACGATTACTAGCTGAAACATCAGTTCTGTTCTTCCATTGTTGATTAAATTATGTGGTTCAATTTATGCGTTTATGCGCTCGGGCGAGAAGGAGAAATCTGGTTTCGGATGTATACCCCAAGTTTTTTGGGTTTTCACCGTGTTCAGTTACCATCCACATCTGAAGATTAGTGGCGGAAACAATAACTTCCACAAGAACACATCGTCAGATTGCCTGACTAAATTTAATGTCGAGGCTTCGTTCGTGCATGTCATGTCATGGTTCATGCTCTGCCCTGCTCTGCTCTCTTTCGTCGCCGTCGTCGTCGTTATCGCAGGCGACGTGTTTTCCCTGTCACGCCCGTCGAATCGTCGTCAGGCTTTGTCAGGCAGGCATTGCTGGAGCCTGGAGGCTGGCTGCATGCAGGAGACGTGCTGTCTTCGGTGCCCCTGCCTCGTACCCGTGA
>KE372982.1:181977-230139 GCA_000418225.1 Zizania latifolia | reverse complement strand
TGGCAGTGTGGCAGCGTCGCACGTTGCTGCAAACCACGGTAGCATGTGGTGTGCCGTGGCGTCCCCTGTCTCTCTCGTGCAGCAGCAGCAGCCGGATCGGAGAGCGACATTTGGGACTGGTTGGGAGTCGGGATCACCGGTCATCCATCCATCACCCTGGGGAACAGCAGGGAGCATTGGCTGAGTCACTCGGAGCCTCAGTCGTGTCGTCCTCGTCCAGCCCAAATCGCACTCCAGAAACACGGGCCCTCAAATAAGCCTAGCATTAGCAACATAGATCGAACAGTGTCGGGGCCTCGGGGGTTGGGCACTGGATGAACTCACTGAGTCAATGACACAAAGTGTTTCCCCCTGCTGCTAGCTTTGAGCTTTGATGCGGGGCCGTTCTAGAGGTCTTATTAGGACGGCTCATTTGCCGGATTATCACGGCATGATTTTTATAATCTTAAATAGTAATTTTTTTATGAAAATTTTCAATATAAAATTTTTCCCCAAGTTTAGTCTAGTTTAGTCATCCTTAAAACAGGAGTGCATCACTACTCTCGATAAAACGCGCTTCTCAAAGGTAGAAGTATATCACACCGTGCCATACATGATACGTCTGGCTGAACTTGGCAGCTAGTATCAGGATTTGCTTAGTTTAAAACTGAAGTTTTTCACAACTCTTTCTTTAAAACGTACCAACCAAAACTGGAAGCATATCAAGCAACACTTATATCCGTAAACAATGAAAAGCAGAAGGCTACTACCAACACGTTATCCTACTCGGTACACATCACGTCCTATGGATATCGGATACCGATCCCCAAGATTTGATTGCTTTGAGCGACAACAACGGCCGCCGCGGCGCTCATCTGGAAGGTGGCGCCGGCGCCGGCGGAGGTGAACAGCTGTGTGTCGGAGCACGCCGGTGTCGTTGCTGCCTGGCTACCGCGCATCACTACTGTCGCGTTGTTTGGTTCGATTTGACAAGCTATCAGGATTCAGTATTTCGGCTAGTTTTATTCATTCTTAAAATAGAAGCGCATCACTACTGTCCATAAAACACACAGCCAAATGCGGCTGTCTATTACACACCGACGTACATTTAGTTAGACTCGACAACTATTCTAATTCACCTAATTACTTAACAGCTCAAAACTCATAACAATTTTCTAAATCTATAACTCAATTAAACATCCTTAAAATTACTCTAACAACACGCATATACAAATCACATCCTAAACGATGCACCATATCCCTAAGATTTGCCAGCTCAAGTACAGCAACTAGAAGAGAGAACACGGTGCCCCGTCCCCCTAATCTCGACGTGACAGGCGCAGGTCGCACAGATTCTCGGTTCATTCCCCGGGACCGGACCAACCGGACCAGGCCCGGGCCACGCTCTCTCGCTCGCCTTAGCCACCGTATCCCGTCGCGTAGATACGATGTGCGACACGCGACTCGGTGGCCTGTGGTGACATCGCGCATTCGCACGCACGGTTGCCGGTTGGGGATTGGGATAAGAGAGGACGCGCCAGTGAGCAGCCGGCACCGCTGCTGCATCCTGTTGGTGTTCGGGAGTTTCTGGGGCCTCACCTCGACGTGGTCGATGTGATGTGACCAACAGAGCCCAAGGCCGCCGAACCGGAGACAACACGGCGCAACTTGCTAAAGCGTTCCACGCTTCCCACTTATAAAATGGCGGCGGCCGCGCTGGCCACGCCCGTGGCAGCCAGGCGGTCGGGGAGAGGCTTCCGGCGTCCCATAACCCGCGCGGGCCGAGGCGGTTTGACGAGGCGGAGGCGGCCGTCCAATCGGGCTAAGGGGAACGCGACCTCGACTCGTCTCGTCTCGTTCTCTATTTCCGCGCATCGGCACGGGCGCGGCGGAAATATCCGCCCCCTCTTCTTCAGGGCGGAGGAGATCCGGGCGGAGATGGCGAAGGGAGGCGGGGGGATGCTGCTGCCGGTGTCCGCGGAGGCGGGGAAGGGCAACGGAGGCGGAGGAGGAGGAGGAGGGGCGGGGGACGACGCCGCGCTGTTCAAGGGGTCCGCCATGACCCGACGCGGCGCGGTCGCCGCGCTCTCCTACATGGCCTGCTCCGGTACGTGCTCCGATCCGCACGCTTCTTCTTCTTCTCCGATGGTTCAGGGGCTAGTTTGAGATTCGGGACGCAGTTGTCGTAGCGAGGATTGGGAGCTTCAAGCGTGTTGTGTGTGGGTGGCGATTTGGCTGGCGCTGTTAGATGACTCGTTGCCTCAGTCATGGTCGTTAATTATGTTGGATTCGATTAACTCTGGGAAGAGGGACGGTTGATTGACTTGTGTCCGGCAACTCCAGCAAAAGCGAGAAGCCATTTTGGCATTACACGCAAAGTGCATACTGCGTGGAAATCGTGGGGTTTCACTGACGCTTTTCTGGGGTCTGGGAGACTGCTTGCATCTTCAAAATTAACTACTAGGTGAGGAGGTGCTAAGGTGGTGTTTCGATGAGCGAACGGAGAGGAATAAGATGGGATGGTTCTATTTTTAGGGGATGAGATACCGTAAGGGTGTTTATTTGGATGAATAGAACATTTTGATTATGTATTTGGTTGGGGCAATGAGAAGGGATGGGAGCAGCTAGCCGCCTCCCCATGCCGTGCCGCCTGGGCCGCCCCGTCGCCGTGCAGTGCCGCCCTGCCATTCCTGGCGACGTGGCCTCGCCGCCCCCCGCCCCTAGCCGCGTCGTGCTGCCGCCTGGCCACCCTCTGCCCCACTGCCCAGCCCTGCCGTCCTTGGCTGCACAGCCCCGCCGCCCTTGGCCGCCCAGCTGTGCTGTGCCGCCCTGTCGCCCCTGGCCGCACGGCCCTGTTTTGAACCGCGTGGTTCGGCAAAAAATCTTGTTTCAATATCTATAAGGAATATTCTCTTTCTAGGGATCGTTGTGTTCCACTCGGTACCACCCCATCCCTCAAACCAAACAACTGTATCACTCTATATTTAGGAACCATCCCGTCCCATTCCTCATACAACGAACCAAATAGACCCTAAGTGGTCAGCGTTGTACAAACATCCTTTTGCTTTTGGAACTCCTGGATTGATGTGGCGTCAGTAAAAGATACTAATGATTATCAATTTACTGCATATGTGTGATATAACTTATGGATCACCTGTCACAAAAAACCTGCGATACAGTAGGAAAAAATCTTTAACTTCTATTTCTGGTTAGGCCATATTGGCAATCTGTGAAGTATCGAAGCGATAGAGATCTTTGAGATGGGCACCTTTTCAAATAACATGTTGATGATAAGCTGATAAACTTGTGAGAATAGAGTTGAGAATGGAATGTGCCATTTAGTTATTATAATGCCCGGAATTTACTAATTTCGAACTTATTGCATTTTCCATGGAATTCAACTCACAAATTGTTCAGATAACACAACCTTCAAACATACGGCAAACTTATTACAGACTAGAATCTCTAAACATTACAAATAAAACAGTAAAAAGGCAACCATAACGGAAGTCAAACTATGCCCAAGCAATAGCACCCATCGAGGAAGCGCTCAACTATCCAACCCATCTTAATCAACGAACTCCTCTTCTAAGAGATGGTGATTAAGCAAGATTGAGTACTTTGGAACTCAACAAACCACATAACAAAATACAAATAATGCAAGGGAATAACAAGGTTGGACAATGGGTTAATTTGCATAAGCCAATTTTACTTTAAAACAGAGCATGAATTTAAGCAGAAGTAAATATAACAAAAAGATCATTAATTCCACTGCATTAAGCCATTAACTCAAGTACTGCACCCGAATTAACTTATCCCCTTGGCTAAACCCCTAATGGACAAACTGCCACTAGGCCAAACCATCGATTGGCGTACCATCAGTAAACGAAATTGAATACCGACTAACCATTAATGAAATGGCCATCTAGCTCAAGGTATTGTAGAACTTTTAGCAATAGAGAGGGGTTTGAAAATAAGCCTAACTGTGATGAACATCACCAGACATGCCCATAACTGAGAGCGCGACTATTCAAATAGGTTTTACTTTGATCAGAAGTGTACAACTTTACATGCTCAACATACAAATCATGTGTCGGAACACATGCCAAAGCCCCCATTGGTGCCAAATAGAACGAGGCCACTCGAGACATGTTCCTCAAACATGATCCCATATCAAAGTAAGCCCTTTGTGTGTGAACACGATAGCCCTGCCTACCTCACCGTGGTGCATCACATTGCATCACCTCGAGACATGTTCCTCGAACATGATCGCAATGCAATTCAGTACAGTAGAAACACCATCTAACTATTTAACAAAATGACGGACTAGTTGGTATGAAATCTGCCTCAACTAGTAGTGGCATGGCAGGGTATAGCAAAGGCAGGTGACCTGGCAGAGAAAAAATCCCAACAATTCCTCTGCAGACTTAGATTTGTGCAACGGAGGTACATTAGTCTTTACTCTTTAGTCATTCCAAATTGATTGTGAGATCTGGAGCAAATACCTTGATGATATTAGAACTGTGAGAAGGTATCTAACCATCTTTAGCTTCAGAAGCCTGATAGAACAATTTCCAAATAGAAACATCTCGTTTTCCTTTTTCTTTTTTGTTTTTAGGTATCAGGCATCGATTGACTAATTTTGGCAACTTTTTAATCTGCAGTGTTGCTAGTGATGTTTAACAAGGCAGCTCTGTCATCATATAATTTCCCTTGTGCAAATGTTATTACGCTTCTTCAGGTACTTTTCATGTCACCTTGGATGTATTCTGGAAATGTTTGGTGTTACTGTTGATGGATGCTTATTATTCTTGTTTAAATTGATTTCACTAAATATCTGTAAGTTGATCGAACAATGCATACAGAAGTTTTACACCCACTTTCAGAGAACAACTCTGGTTACATCTTTAAAAAAGCCCTGTGTTCCTTATGTTGCGCAAGTGTGTTATTAGATGTGAATGACTTGCTCCTAGTCTAGGAGGAGGCAACTGTCATGTTTGCTTAATCAAAACATTCCCAAATTTTGCAGTGATATAGATGTTTTTTTCAAACATTTGTTTACCTATAGATCACAGCTGAGTGAATTTCTTGATCATATCTGTATTCTATGGCTCACATTCTTCTGCCTTTTCTTTGCTGATACTTAATGAGCATGTGCAGATGGTGTGCTCAACAGCCCTTCTCTATGTTTTGAGGCGGTTAAAGATAATTTCATTTATTAATAGCGAGCCATCTGTGCCTTCTGGTGCACTATTCTTCGTGCCGTTCAGAATACTGTTGCGTACTACACCTCTATCTTTGGCTTATTTACTCTATATGGTATGCTGATTTCCTCACATACATTACATTTACTGACTAAAATTAAGTCACATTTATTCCTATTAGCATTGAATTCTGAACAATATTTTCCATGGCTTGGTAAAAGTTAGCTTCAATGGAATCTGTGCGTGGAGTCAACGTTCCTATGTATACAACTTTGAGGCGCACAACAGTAGTCTTTACAATGATAATGGAGTATTTCTTGGCAAAGCAGAAGCATACACCACCTATAATTGGCAGGTAAATGTCTATAAAAACACAATAACACATTGTCTTTTCCCCTACTATTCAGTATTATAAATTCATAGCATCATCAGAATTTATGAGTACTTAGCTAATGTAAGCCTACTTTTGTTGTATGCTTAATGCTTTCTTATTATTTCTGCATGTTCCATTTTTTAGAAGCCCTCAATTTTTTAGTCTATCCAACAGTGAATTAGCGGTCAGTATCTGTTGCTCTTATGTATTTTATGCGCCCTATTACCAACTGCTGCACCATATTATTGTAGCTTGAAATAAGTTTATCTTATGCTAAACATTTCCAGAACATAGTTGTGTTCTGAATCTTCCATAATTCACTTTCTGGTCATAACCAAGGTGTTTGTCAGTGTGGCTTTGATTGTATTTGGAGCGTTTGTTGCTGGAGCTCGAGACCTATCGTTTGATGCTCGTGGGTATGCCATTGTCTTTGTGGCCAACATTACTACAGCTGTTTACCTTGCTACTATAAACCGTATAGGTAAAATTTCCTTAAGTTTTGCCATGTATAATCCCATTCTAAACTACATAGCTTTTCCTTAAGTTTTGCCATGTATAATCCCATTCTAAACTACATAGCTTTCTAACCAGCAGTTTTGTTTTGTTCTAGGAAAATCTAGTGGTCTCAATAGCTTTGGACTGATGTGGTGCAACGGTATTATTTGATGACCTGTATCATATGTAGATTAAACTATATATGCCTTAGCATTCATATCCTATTCATTTCAATTTCAGGACTTGTCTGTGGGCCTTCAGTACTGTTTTTGACATATATTCAGGGTGACCTGAAGAGGACTGTGGAATTTCCCTACCTTTATTCCCCTGGCTTTCAGGTACAGATGTCACAGATCATGCTTATCACTGATTTAATTTGTGCAATTCCTACCCTCCTTTTGTCTTTATTTTTTAGGCATTTAAAGATTCTGGATTCACCGAGTTTTTCGTAGTACATAATCATGCCTGTTTACTTCAGTGGAGTGACGCATCCAACTTCTGTTATTCTTGAGAAAGCTGTTAATATATATGTTATTCTGTTTGTAGGTGGTGCTGCTATTCTCATGCATGCTAGCTTTTCTGTTAAACTACACTATCTTCTGGAACACAATCCTGAATTCTGCACTCACACAATCAATGTGTGGTAATTTGAAGGTATGGTGGCCCTGCATCTAATTCCTTCCACTCCACTAAACATGCAGATTATTTTCTAGTGCTCTTTCATACTTTATTTTTCTACAGGATTTCTTCACTGTCGGAATTGGCTGGGTTCTATTTGGCGGCCTTCCTTTTGATCTTGTGAGTTTTCTTCTCTTTACCTGTTCTCCATTACTAGTCTTCAGTTTCTTCCTGGATAATGACTCTTCCTTATCGCAGCTTAATGTTATCGGGCAAGGTCTTGGCTTTCTTGGCTCTGGATTGTATGCCTACTGCAAGATCAAAGGGAAGTAGATACTGATGTCCGGTGGGGGTCAAAGCAAAATAGATATTGAAGTATATTTTGGAGGGGCCAGTCTGTCATACTGAAGTAGAGTTCATGCTATTTGCTCCTCCATATGGGAGAGAAATTTTGTAGGTCTTCCTGTATGTATTTATACACTTCAGTCCTCCAGAATATACTTGAATGATCGACCATTATTTGACCAAGGAAATAGAATATAGCAAGATTTGTATTCCTGCACAATACCATGACTCTAGTTGGAGAGAAGTAATAATACAGCGAACGCCACACGAAACAAATAGTAGATATCGGCAACAGCCTAGCAACTGATGAGTGTTAGAGTATAAATATGGTTAATTAGAGAGAGATTAGGGATAGGATCGATTTATCTCGGCTTCTTCCTTATCTAATATTTGCAGTCTGGTTGTCTTGTCGTGGAACTCTGATCACGTTGGGTATATTTGGTATACGATGACATAAAGAGAAATCTCGCAACATATGGAATAATACAGTGAACGCCACACGAAAGGAAAAAAAATTCCTACATACGGGCTGCAGGGCACCACTCCTGCAGCCTGCCATCCGATTACCGACGTGTGGCGCCAATGCAAATCGGACGACCTGTGTCGCAGCGTCCTTCGCACGGCGTCCCGTCTGCTTGGCTCGCATCCCATCGGCTTGGCTCGCCGCGTCGCTGGGTAATCTTCTCACGCCGCCGCCGCACAGGCAGCCCCCATGGCCCCACGGCGCTGCGACATGGAGTGTCTGTCGACGCCGGAGGATCCATTCCATCTCCTCGACCAGATAGAGTACTTGGCCAATTGTATTATGCCAGATAGCATTTGTAGTGCGTTTACTAGCATGATATAGTGTAGAGTCCACAAAACGACATTTAAAGAATATCAACAACACTCTGCGCTACTTGTAAAGAAGTAAAGATTTAGATCTGTTCTATAGAAAGAGTCAAGACCATAATCTGGTTAGATATATAAGATCCATTTGTCACTGTTCTAGATCTAGAATTTTTGAGAGCTAATCAAATCTAACTACAAGAAATCCTGGATTTAAAGTTGTGGATGGATTGATGGTATTTAGTTGAGCAATCTAGTTTTTATTTTAGACTAAAAATAAAAGTTTAAACTATTTTATTATATTATACAAACCACGAATCTAACCTGAATTTCGAAGTTAGAACCGTATCAAATATGCCTATAGATGTTGAGTACATGTTAGACCCGCATATTGTTAAATCCTAGATTGGAAATACAATATCCTAAAAAACATCTGAACAAAATCTTATATCGACTTTAATGAACCACTCAATAATAGTCATGTATAAAGCCCCATAAGAATGTGCTTGACTCAGAAGAATGATTGATCATATCTAAAAGTATTGTGGTTTAAATGTTGTCAACATTCCCACCATTATCCATAAAGATAACATAGTGTACATTGCGCAATTGTAATAGCAATATGTGAAAAGCAATTTAACAAAGCATATAAACCCTAAATTCTTATATGCTCGTGAATTACATAGGATGAATGACATAAATATGATGCACACCAATCGTACAAAATCTCATAGAACAAGTCTTTTCCCGCATCCAGCTTTGAAGGATGTATTCGTGGAATTAGAATTTTTAGATTTAGAGAAATGCACATTTTGACATGAAGAATTAAATATTAGTCAAGAAAACTTAGTGCCTAAATTGATCTTGAAGAATTATAAGAATTATTTAGGTGGATTGCACTCTTTTTTCCCTTAAATAAGTTTTACCGAAGTTTATCATATTAACATTTTTAACGAGACAATTTATACAATCAAGATACGTGTTAGGTACTCTTACTCCTAATTTTTTTCTACAGTACTATTTTTAAAGAGTTCTAATAAGTCATATGCATATGATAAGAAGTGCCTGAGAGAAGGTGTTAGAAACTTAGAGATGCATATTTGGTACCCGATAACATGAATGAAAATACAGAAATATATAAAACTAAGTGATACATCTTGATCTTGCTTTCTTTCTGTAAGGATTGTTTTATTATAGATCATACATTTTTTAGGATTTTGCCTATAAATTGAGGGCTCCCTCCTCGTTGTAAACATAAATAAAAAATAAGAGACATAATTTTCCATACATCTTGTGTCTTCATTGTTTTTGTCAAAACCTTTAGTGTCATAGGTAGTGGGCTAATGCCACTAGGCCCAGCCCAGCCCACGCGAATAGTACCACACGAGTATTATAGCATAAATAGTACTCACAAGTACTGTAGCAATTAGGGATTGAAGATTAGATTATTTATTCATTTAAAATAATAGATTAGATTAGAGTTAGTTAAAGAGATAAAGTCTTGTAAGCTTTATAAATAAGATAGTATTAATCAGGAATCAATCAACCAATTAATGAAGAAAGAGTTAGTTTAATCTTTTATCCTAATGTTTTTTTTCTTAACCTAAGTCTATCTCTCATCCCTAGTAGCTGCTGTCGCCTAACTATTCTCTTGACGTTGTTTATCACGTCATAGATCAACCCATGATAACAGAGAGACACTCACCATGACTACACTCAATAGCAGGTTCCTGAACCGTTTGTAGGAATGCTGTCCTCGTATTTCACTATTTCAATATGATTAGGGTTACTTTTTACGAAATCCGACGGGTAAAACAACATAACTGCAGTACAATTGCTCTTGCAAAGAGCTTGCGGCAATATCACTATTCAGAGTGTGAAGACATCAGCAGAAATACCACATTGCAGGGTTGTGATCAGTCGGACAAAACTTCCATAGCTTTAGAAAAGCTCAAGGGTGCTCATAGAACAAACTTACGTGTCTAAAGCCTATATAAGCCAGCAGAACTAGCAGGTCCAATTTGACTGAGGCCTTTAACATTCT
This sequence comes from Zizania latifolia, assembly GCA_000418225.1. Taxonomy (NCBI): domain Eukaryota; kingdom Viridiplantae; phylum Streptophyta; class Magnoliopsida; order Poales; family Poaceae; genus Zizania; species Zizania latifolia. The sequence goes on along the minus strand of KE372982.1, from coordinate 220,253 downwards.
CTCAAGGATATGGCAGATCTTAGTACAGTGTTTCATTGAAAAGAACCCACATCAGCCAAAATCACTCTGTTGGCTTGTCCGGGTCATCCTCTTCTGGTTCTTCCTTGTCAGGTTCATCCTCCTGTGGCTCCTGAGGTTGTGGTTCTTCCTCTTCCTCTTCCTCATCATCATCTAGAGGATCATCAGCTGGTAACGGATGGGGCAACGGTGTCTTCATAGGGCTGAATTTTGGGAAGATATCAGGCCTCCTCCCAGGCTTCGGTCTTTCCCATTCCTAAAAAATATTCGAAGATGTTGGACATTATATTGATGCTAACACAAAAGAAAAAGGTGGTGAAAAATTATCTTCAAACCACAGCAGTCATGTTTGACATTCTCATAAGAGATTCTTACTTAAGGCTTAGAAAAATCACATATGGAAACTAATGCTTACTGATCTGGAATATAACGGAAGCAGAACCACATGAAAAAGTATTAGATGCTTGCACCCACTATTTTGCATATCACATATTATACGCATGCTGACGATTATCACATGTTATCTCAATTAGTAAGCATTACAAAAAATAGAATCAACAAATCTAGTCTTGATATGGTCAAATCACAACAGGATATTCAGAATGGCACACGTGAATGAAACATAACATGTAACCTAGTCTGGCCTTCACAACAGGATATTCACCCATGAACAGCTCATAGGCATGAGCGTCAATAATCACTCATACTATTGAGCACTTGACAGAGTTTTTTTGAGATGGCTTATAAGCCATGTCTGCTTGGCGCCCCTCCAGCAGATTTTAAGGAGCCCCTGGATGTGGCTTATAATCCAAAGCAAAACACTCTCCCAAGCATGCTGCATGCACATATGAACATTACCTATCACTAATTCACTATACTAACTATGAATAAATAATATGTACTCTTCTAGGTCATAACAAACTACATCCTGCGATTACAACAAACAAAGATGGCAACAAGCTATTATATATAATCATATCATTCAAAATTTGTAAGAAATTAATTACGAGCAGTCGAGCATCATATAATAACATGATAACATCAATGAAAAAATGTAATGAAAATGACATAACAGAAGAATATGATATGAATTCTAGCCTCCACAACCTATGCTTATTTCAATGCAAGCTGCAGCAACAAATCCAGAGAAAATTTCGTTCTTCTATTTATTGTAGAATGATTCTAGCATTTGAACCTCATCTCGTGGCCTGTGTTATAGCAGCTAATCTGCTCAACAATCAATTTGAAAACATCCAAAGTGCCTAGAAGAAGGTTAGCTTCACACGCTTTGTCCTCCAAATGGTTTACAAAACAATATCCAACCCCCAAACATCCTACGATTGTCTTACTCATACAACTCACGTAAAAGGAATCATACAACTCCATTCATGAAATAATCAGTGTAAGTGGAAAGAACTTGTTCTTTCTCATGGGGAGATCCTCCTTAAGGAGCACGACATACTAAGGACTTCCTCGAAAACGTAGGTATGTCCTAGGGAGAAAAAATTAATAATTTGTCACTCTCAAGATGATCCTTTTGATTATGATGTCACTTCAAGACAAACATATGAGACCATTTAGGTCAATAACATATGGACATGACCAAAAAGCGAATCCACTTCTTAGCAATGACAAATTATCAAATCTTTATCAAATCTCTCCGTCATAGGTATGACTCTATCTAATAAGATCCGTTCTATTTCGAGGAGCACAAACCAGCGTATACCAGAAAATGTCCTATCTAACCAACAAGCACCTGTTTGGTGCGACCAATATGGCATTTCCTCTCATTTCATCCACCCCAGTCGCCAAATCCCCTAAATCCGAACGCTGTAAGCTAAAATGACTAATATTTCCTCAACCGGAGCATCCGATTCCACACACGAGAGCGAGCTGTACATAAACTGAAGGGGAACCTGGGAGGAAGTATTACGATGGGGAAATCGAGGGGCGACCGCCGCGTAATCTTCTCCTCGTCGGGGGCCATGCACACCACGAGCGCGTCCCACCTGCGCCGCCTCCTCGCCGGGACCGCCGCCCGCGCCAGAGAGACGACGCCTCCGGAGACAGAGGCGTAGGCTCCAAGGGCGCTGTGCGCCGCCGCCACCGGCGCGGTTACGGCGGCCGGGGCCGAGAGGCACCACGCGGACGCCATGGGGGAGACACGGTGGAGCTGAAGGGCTCTTCCGGGCTCTTCCGGGCTTGGAGAACTCGGGTCCGAATTTGGGTTTTGGTGCACTTGAAGCTGCTCTTCTCGTCAACCTCCGGCGGCTGGTTCTCTCCGATACCGGATACCTCCTCCGAGCGATAAGAGGATCAATTTTCCGCGGATGCCCCTCATAAATGGAAGAAATCACATCCATGCCCCTCTGCCTCAAGACTAGTATTTTGCAGAAACACCCCTGGAGACTGTATATTTGGGCCGGCCTGCCTGCCTGCCTGCCGCCGTGCCATGCCTGGTGTGTGTCGACGGGCCGACGGCCCATCACGGAGCGAAGCCCATCTCAACCGAGGGGATGGATGCCGGCGCGCTGATCCGGCGCATCGCCGTTGCGCGCGGCACAGCGGTTAACTCGCCCGTCACGTACTCACGCCTCGCTCTCGCACCGGCCGTGTACATGCCCGTCGCCGCGTGGCGAGTCTACGAAGGCTGCAGGGGATCATGCCGGCCGGCGACACGGCTCCGCGCTTGCAGCTGCCACCCCAGAGAGATTCACCTGGCGCCGTTGAGCGTCCGCCACATGCAGCCCACGCAATGCACCGGGCCGCGACGGACGGCTGGCGCCGCCGCGCTGGTCTTGCCTGGCACGTGTTGCAGCACAGCCCGCGAGCTAGCCTGCTACGGGATTGGGCTCCTTCGCGTGATACTTCAACGGGGCACACGCGATCTTACTTACACAGTTACACTCTTCATTGTAGATTAGTCGTCTGGACTGTGCTAGTGTACTACTCCGAGTAAACAAACTGCATGCGGCAATCGCACTCGCACAACACGTGCATTGTGTGTGGCCGGCCGGGACTCCCGGCCGGCCACGCGCACACGCATGGGCGCAAGATACACAAGCATACCGACGAGCTAACGCTTTGTTTGGTAGCTTCGCGCCTTCGCCGGCCGCGAGCGAGCGCGCACGTACACACGCGCGCATGCACGGCGCGCCGTGGTCCTGTAGCCTATTTTTGTGTCGGCTCGTTGGACCGAGTTGTGTACGTACACCAATCACCAGCAGCAGCCAGCAGGTTAGTTCATTACCAGGAAAAAATCACTGCGACAGAGAGAAAGAAAGAGAGAGAGAGGGAGAGCATGTGTTTCACTTTTCACCGGTGCCCGGGAACGGCCCCGGCGTTCGGTTTGACGGTCAAAGCTTCGGCAGGAAGCGCGGGAACCGAGCAGCGGACCGGTCCTGGCGCCAATATTCTACTCCCGCGCCGCGAATACTCTACTGGTGCCGTCGTACGCACCGCGCGCGCGCGGCTGGCCGACGAGGATCCCATGCACGCACACGCGCATATGTGTGCGCCGCATGGGGAACCGGCCGGCTCTCCCCCTCCCTCACGTGCACCGTGGAAAACACCAACGCCGCTGCCTGCTGCCTGCTTGCGTGCCTGCTCGCTCTCTCCTCTCTCGTGCATGTGTGGAAGCAACGCGTGCGTGCGTGCGTGCGTGCGTGCGTGCGTGCTGTGTGTTCGCTACCTAGCTAGCTCTCGCCTCTCGCAAGCGTCGAGAGCTAGCTAGCTAGTAGCCGTGCCGACTGTGAGACAGTCTGCTGTGCCCAGCAACCGAATTTTAGGCTTCTTTCACTCGCTCCAGATTTAATATTTCTCCGATTAACCTTAGATGTAAGAGATTTTCTGTTGCCCTTAGCAACCGAAATTTAGGCTAAGTTTAGCGCTCTTCAGATTTAACGTTTCTTCGAGAATTAGTAAAACTTAACTTAGCAAAATTTGAATTTGAAATTGTTGATGAATTAAGAGTGTTTAATTGAGTCATTTAATTTTTATTTTAAAATTGAAATAAAATTTAAACTATTTTGCTTTATTAAACAAACTTCACATGTATGAATTTCGAAGCTGTACCTATCCCAAAGCCAAAGTGCATGAATGCATATGCAAGTTGGTAGAGCCCTGGTGACTGCAGGAGTACGTGCAGCAGCAGGTTATTCTTAGTCTTCTTCATGTAAAGCTAGCCAATGTGACTGGTGATTAAGGAGGGATCAGGGACATGAAAGCTTGTTTGACAAAACATTGTGCGGTAATAAGTCGGCTATAACATGGATACATACATATGGATTCGAAGATGGGGTAGCAACTTGTATTTCTATACGTGCAACAACCGGAGCTAGCTAGGAGCAAGTTGTTGGCTGGTATGACGATCGAGGTCGCCTGTTGTATCTAATTATATCCCAGTGACCAGCCTAGCTAGGCAACTTAGTTGCAACGGTAGCATTATTAACATTCTCGTCCTAAACATGTACCTTAATTATCTGTTTTGTTTCATATTATAAATTGTTTAATTTTTAAGTTAATTTTTTCCGTCTTTGATTAATTAAGTTTAAAGAAAAATATATTAACATATATAATATTAAATAAATACATTGTTAAGATATATTAGATGGTGAATTTAATATCACTACAAAAACAGAGAGTTCGCCGAGCGTCAATTTCTTTGCCGAGTGCATTCTGTCCGGCACTCGGCAAAGACAGCTATTTATTTTTCGAATGTCAGCCCAAAACACTCGGCAAACAGGCAAACAGTTTGCACTCGACGGATTTAAAAGAAGTTTATTGGTATATATTTTTTATAAAATTAGTAAGATTTAAAAGAAGTTTAACTTATAAAATGGTTAAACAAGTCATAATATTAAAGGAGGAGAGCATTTGCATGCATGGTTCTGGAGCTCTACACATGCATGCATGCATTGATGCATGGCTACTACCCGGCCGGGCAGTGGCTGATCGGTGGATCAGGCAGGCATGTTCCGTAGAAGCGTTCAGGGCACGTACACGTACTCGTGCAGTGCTGGCCTGGTGCGCGTAGGCACTAGCTGTTCATTCTTCATCCTTTCCCCTGGCCTGGTGCGCCCGGAAGACAAGGGTGTGTGTCCTTGTAGAGGGCGCAGCTTGCAAGCCCAGCTCCCCTACTTTATTTGGAGTCACCGTGCAGTGACCTTTCTTTAGGGCTAACCTTTCTCTCTCTTTGGGGTAGGCTGGACGCTTCTCGATATGGAGAGAGAGATGAGGGAGCTGGGGACGCCCGACTGATGCGGGGAAGACAGTGGGTTTGGATCATTTGATTATAGTACCAAGGAATGATCAACAAAAGATAACAGTGGAAGGGAATATAATATGGTCAGAGTGAGATTCACACTAGAGAGTGACACTTTCAGTTCTAGTATTGCCGTTTCAGAATATAGCAAGTAGGTTTTCATGTATATGCATGTATGCACGCACATTAGACAGATTTCAGCAATGCAAATAGTTAGCAAATGTTCTGAATATCTTTAACATCGGCACACAATATGCTTCTACCATCCTCGAAAATTTCTAGTTCACATTCAAGCCACGTAAGGAGTTTCTTGTCGTGTAATTTGACCTTACAGTTGAAATTTTGTAAAAGTGACAGATGCATGTAATCTGAGCTTATAGTAGATTAGTAGATAATGCTATTTTTTAGATTTCTCCCATAACTAGCCATATGATATTTGACAAGTTGGAGGACATTCCATGGATTCACCGAGAGTAGCGATGTGTTTCCATTTTTACCAGAACACTTGCTACAATACTCCGGCATCCGATCCAAATGTGACCCATCTCACCTTCCAGGATCATACACTGCACCACCGGATCGGAGCGGAAGGTATGCAATTGCTAGCTGAAACCAGAAATTGATGTGTCAGCTGCAAATTTTTGGACAGCCAAGCAGCAGGCCATACCAGTCCAATCCAGCGATTCACCTCGAAAGCAGCGTGCCCAGCATATTATACACAGCGCGGGCAGGCCTAGGCTGCCGTCCCCTCCGCTCGCCAGTAGCCTTGTGCCTATGCGCTGCCGGCCGGCAATGGCGCGCGGCCGCGCGCAGGGTTGGAAGTTGGAACTCGCTACTCGCAGAGAGAGAGAGAGAGAGAGAGAGAGAGAGAGAGAGAGGATGCGCACGCGCGCGTCCTGTGGCACGACATGTCAGAGAAGAGAGAGGTGGATTCTCTTCACAGGTGTGCGTGCGCGGCGGGGTTTGACCGGGCCGTCCAGCCCAGCCAGCGGCGAGCACCGCTGCTGCACGGTGCACTGCACGGTTTTTCTTTTCCCCGGCGGGAATCTTTCGCTGTGGATTCGTCGCCGTTGGACGGGACGAACCGTCCGCGCGCGCGCGCTAGATTAATTCTCCCCTTCTTCCCTGAGCGCGACGAATCCATGCGTGCGCATCTGGTTCGAATTAAGGTACATTTATACATATCGTTTGCTAGCTACCTCTTGCTATCGATCGGATGCAAGCAGAAGGTGCCGATTCTTAGCCCTCACGGTTACCGCGAAAACGGCACACAGGACTATCGGCACCTAAAACGACATATTGATCAAACTAATACATATTGTTCTTCCGCACACATAGAAGAGCACTTATGTGCATATAAATATCAGCTCTAGATAAAAATTAACACTAATAATATGATATGCCGGTTTGTCAATAACTAGTATATATTGACGTATCATTAATTTTTCTAGAGCCTTATATGTGTCAGTTAACTCTGATTAAGTCATCGAGTTCCCATGAGCGTGCTAGTGAACCCTGATAAAGTGAGGACTAAGCTAGATTGATTAAGATCCAAGGATATGTTTCTGATGATCTGATCTAGGTAGCTAGCAGCTGCCCATCCCGTGCATGCAGTCATTTACTAATAAAATTGAGCTGTTAGCCCCTAGCTCGATCGATCTGCATGTCGTCGTTGTCTCGTTTGGGTTAACTGAAGTACCAGATGTGCAGAATTGATTGACAGTGCTAAAACTGAAGTACCTTATTTTTTTCATATTTATATATATAGAGACACACACTACCTTCATTCCAAAATATAAGAGGAACAAATTTATAGTAAAGTCAATATTTATAATTTTTGACTAATGATTAAACAAAAATATTTAGGCTTAGTGTTATACATATCATATAATTAAATTAATATTTGAAGGTATGTAGTTTCATATATTGTTATTTTAATAGTTATTAATAACATACAACAAAAAATAACTAATCAATATTCTGCCCATGTATAAAACTTATATACCTTATATTTTGAAACTGAGCAGTATATTCCATCTGTTCCCTTCAACTCCATATTAATCCTGCAGAACAAAAGAAAAGATAGTAACTAGGTTCTACTACTGCTAGTGCTAGTCTTCTGCAACTCTGTTCATCTTATAAGTACAGACCTCCTAGAACATTTTCTCTCCTCTCAGTCTCAGGTGGTCAGGATATTTTTTCCCTGGCCTGCCCTCTTCACATTGACCCAAAATGTAGTGCTGCCCCTGGAAAGCTATAGCTAAGCTATACCTCCCCCTATCAGCTTCCGCCTTACATCCTCCGGCCTCTGCTCGCCAATGTTTTCGCTGCTCTGATCGATCAGGGAGAAACCGGCCGGCCAACCCCCACTGTCCTACCAGCTTCTTCCCTCAGATCGATGGCTTCTGCAAACAACTGGCTCGGCTTCTCGCTCTCGGCCGGCCAAGAAACTCCGCAGCCTCACCAGGACAGCTCGCCTCCCGCCGCCATCGACATCGCCGGCGCCAGCGACTTCTATGGCCTGTCGACGCAGCCGGCGGCCGACGCGCACCTCGGCGTGCCAGGGCATCACAGCGCCTCGTATGGTATCATGGAGGCCTTCAATAGGGGCGCTCAGGAGAGCCAAGGTGAGAGGAGGACGAAGCTATAGCTAGCTGCATGCACCCTCCTTTTCTAGTATAGGTGTTGCACGCTTGTGTCCTCTCATGGTGGAGCCATGGTTTTTTTGATATTTGATGTGGCTCGGTGCAGATTGGAACATGAGAGGGCTGGATTACAACGGCGGCGCCTCCGAGCTCTCGATGCTCGTCGGGTCTAGCGGCGGGAAGAGGGCGATGGAGGAGAGCGAGCCGAAGCTGGAGGACTTCCTCGGCGGCAACTCGTTCGTCTCCGAGCAAGATCAGGGTGGGGGCTTCCTCTTCTCCGGTGTCCCGATGGCCAGCAGAACGAACAGCAACAGCGGGAGCAACACCATGGAGCTCTCCATGATCAAGACCTGGCTCCGGAACAACCAGCAGGTGCCCCACCAGCAACCGCTGCCGCATCAACCGCATCAGCCGCCAGCGCAGCAGGCTCACGAGGCGGCGGAGATGAGCACCGACGTCGCGAGCGCGAGCAGCTTCGGCGGCTCCTCCTCCGACGCGATGGGGAGGAACGGCACAGTGGCGGCGGCCAAGGCGGCCGGGAGCTCGCAGAGCCTGGTGCTCTCGATGAGCACGGGCTCGCACCTTCCTATCGTTGTCGCCGGCGCCGGGGGGAGCGGCGCCAGCGGGGGAGCAGCCGAGAGCACCTCGTCGGAGAACAAACGGGCGAGCGGCGCCATGGATTCGCCGGGCGGCGGCGCGATAGTAGAGGCCGTCCCGAGGAAGTCCATCGACACGTTCGGGCAAAGGACCTCGATATATCGAGGTGTAACAAGGTTAGAACATTCTGATTCTTCCATGCTAGCTAGCTACATATGCTGCTAGCTGTTGGATTGCTGATTCATTTCAAATTGGTTTAGTACTAATCTAGCGTTAGTTCGAAAACAATGATGCCCTTTTTGAGGCGCGATCGATCGATCTATCAATCTATCGCCAACATAAACTATCACCAGATCCATACTATATAACAGCTAGCTGAGAATATAAATAAATAACAATGAAATCTTTCGAGACAGTGGCTACATATGCTACATTGTTTTTGAGCTAGCTAGCATACAGTTTGCGTGATGACTGGAATTTAGGCAATTGGTGTAGACTATATAGAGAGATTTCAGTGATGTAAGAAAGGAGGACATGCACGATCGAACAAAACGTTGATGATATGAAATGATCCGTAGATCGACTTTAATTTCACGGCCAGCTAGCTAGATGATTGGGATCGAAGTATGTCATAGACAAGAAATAGGAGCCACGCAATAGAATTAGTACTTGTTCATGTGCTATGACTAATTCTGGTATAATTCAACCAATTCAAAGCAAAAGATCAAGAGCATGCTATTAGTACTTTTTCTTATTTAATCTTTCAGCATTATATTGTAGACATGCTTAATTAGAACATATATATATGCACGGATAGCAACCAATGGATATGCCTCTTTTTCAGATGTGATTTTAAATCTTACAATGACATGCAAATGAGCTTTTATATGATGTGCTTTAGTGCCCTGTTCTTGAATTTTTTTATTTATTTCAGACATAGATGGACAGGGCGTTATGAGGCCCATCTCTGGGATAATAGCTGTAGAAGAGAAGGGCAGAGTCGCAAGGGCAGGCAAGGTAATGAAAAATAGACATATTAATATATTTTCTCCCCTCCAGCATAACACTATATATATGCTCGTGCACTTTACAGTACTGATTAAGCATTCTTTCTTATGTTCCACGCGGCCTATTGCCTCCGGAAATGACACTGTGTTATCCTCCGCAATATGTGCAGTTTATCTGGGTATGCATGCATGAACCTAGCTAGCTCCTGCCGTTTTATTTTCGTTGTATTATATTCTATTAGTGATTTTAGTCATTGTATTTGTATCATGAATAATACTCAGGTGGTTATGACAAGGAGGACAAAGCAGCTAGATCTTATGATTTGGCAGCTCTTAAGTATTGGGGCACAACAACAACAACAAATTTTCCAGTAAGCAGGATATATATAAGTTTGCTGTATCAATTTTCTGATTAATAGATCATAACATACTTTGTTTTAATTAGTTTTATAAGCTAGCTTATTGACTGCATTATTTAATTTTCCTTGTTATAAAATTGCACTGCAGATAAGTAACTATGAAAAAGAGCTAGATGAAATGAAACATATGACCAGGCAGGAGTATATTGCATACCTAAGAAGGTACTAGCCGATGTTAACACGGAAATATTATCAGTCTTACACTTACACTAACAGTCTAACACTGATATGCATGATCCAATACATGCAGGAATAGCAGTGGATTTTCTCGTGGCGCATCGAAATATCGTGGTGTGACTAGGTAATGCAATTATGTTTTTCTCATGGTAATATATATACTAAAGTTGCTAAAATCTGAGATGTGCTTGATGTCCTTATTTTGCACACGTATTATTAGACATCAAGCAGTAAAAACATGTAACACTAACTAGTCACTTAATTATAATTAACAACTGGTGGATGTCAACAATGTATGTACAGCCCATGCAAGATACATATCCAACATACTTTTAATTATTATTTCGACATTTTAATGTTGGAATTGTTTAATATATAATTCTTGAGCAGGCACCATCAGCATGGGAGATGGCAAGCAAGGATAGGGAGAGTTGCAGGAAACAAGGATCTCTACTTAGGAACCTTCAGTAAGTATACAAACCCGTCTCATCTAAACCAAATTGCTCTCTTAATGAAGATCCTTAAAACTAATTAATGACTAGTCTTAGTGTTATATACCCAAGATCTAAGTCATCGACCCGTGCTTATTTAGTCAATTTTTCTTGAAATCTTCGAACACGTCTCGTAGAACTGAAGATTAGATATGATATTCTATATGTTGCCCCCTATGGCGCATAAATTTAATAGGGCTCCAGTTAGCGCATTAACTATGTCCCAAATGTAGCTTTCCAAGTTTTTGTCTCAAAGTTGTCTGAGAAAACCGGGGCATGGAGTCAAGGGCCAAGTATAAAACCCTAGCTCCTCTTTGAATCACACAGCTCAGATTACACACTGTCCATATGCATCTGCATGCATGCATGCGATACGCAACATATATATGCATGGCAAGCTAGCACACATGCATTGGGAAGCAACCCTAATCATGGTGCATCTCCTGATCGATCGGTGCACATTCTCTCTCGTACGTTTAGGCACCGAGGAGGAGGCGGCGGAGGCTTACGACATCGCCGCGATCAAGTTCCGGGGGCTCAACGCCGTCACTAACTTCGACATGAGCCGCTACGACGTCAAGAGCATCCTCGAGAGCAGCACGCTACCGGTGGGCTGCGCGGCCAGGCGCCTGAAGGAGGCGGTGGAGCACACGGAGGCCGGCGCCACCATCTGGCGCGCCGACATGGACGGCGGCGTCATCTCCCAGCTGGCGGACGTCGGGATGGGCGCCTACGCCTCGTACCACCACGGCTGGCCTACGATCGCGTTCCAGCAGCCGTCGCCGCTCTCCGTGCACTACCAGTACGGCCAGCCGTCGCGCGGGTGGTGCAAGCCCGAGCAGGACGCCACCGTCGCGGCCTCCGCGCACAGCCTGCAGGACCTCCAGCAGCTGCACCTCGGGAGCGCCGCCGCCGCTCACAACTTCTTCCAGGCGTCGTCCAGCTCGACGGTCTACAATAATGGTGGCGGCGGTGCCACCAGCGGGTACCACCAGGGCCTCGGTGGCAGCGCCTTCCTGATGCCGGCGAGCACCGTCGTGGCCGACCAGGGGCACAGCAGCGCGGCCACCAACCAAGGAAGCATCTGCAGCTACGGGAACGAGGAGGGCGGGAAGCTCGTCGGATACGACGCCATGGCGATGCCGAGCGCCGGCGGCGGCGACCCATACGCTACGGCGAGGAGCGGCGGGTACCAGCTCTCGCAGGGCTCGGCGTCGACGGTGAGCATCGCGAGGGCGAACGGCTACTCGGCCAACTGGAGCTCGCCTTTCAACGGCATGGGATGATACATCGATCAACGAAGAGGCCGGAGCAGAAGAGCTAACAGATCGAGCTAGTGTGATAGGGTCAGTGGTCGGATCGATTAATTTAGCTAGCTAGTGAAAAAATCAAGTTTAGGTTAGACGAATCTTGATCGCCGTCGTGTGTTTCAACTTTCAACTCGTCAGGTTCAGGTTTTGCTTGACTGAGTTTGAGTAACACACGACAGCATGCATGCATGCATTTCTGGAAGCTGGTAATGGCAGGTAAGGGTAAGTAAAGTTTCAGTTGTAAGTTATCCTTGCTTGCTGTTAGTTTTGGGTAGTTCCAGAAGGATCATGCCAATATCGTCAGAGGACACACACTGATCTCGATCGTGCAATGAGAATAACTTCATCATAATTTCTGTGCTCAGATAGATTTCCTCAATTTAGTTTTTTTACGTATTGGTTGTATGTATATGGATCGTCAGATCATTGCCCTGTAGTTCTTGATCATCAATTGCCATTCAGACAGCAGTCACATATATTCTCTGAAAACAATCACAAATATACAGAACGATATTTAACTCCTCTACGCGGGCATTTCACGACTGGAAAAACTGCCAGGAAAAAAGGGTATAGCAACGCAAAACTGTAAGTCTGTGAGCATGGATATGCAAGCTACGGTGAAGAACATTGTCCGAGAAGTTACTAACTCTGTTTCTTGTGATTGGATCGTTTGATTTTTTTTCAAAAAATTTCAAAGTCAAACTTTTTAACTCTAACCAAATTTAAATAAAAGTATATTAACATTTAAATACCAAATAAACACATTGTTTAAATATCAAATAAATATACTATTAAAATACAATAACTTATCAAATTTATCTACGGACGAAAGGAGTAAAATTTTAGTAGGTTATGACTTATGAAACCAAACTAGTCCTATTGCGGTCTATTACAATGAATCTCCTTCTCGAATTTATTTTTTTTCATTTTGGCCTTTTGGTTGATTTGTTTTTCCGGGGACCCATTTGTGAAATAAGTTTCTCATAAGGGCCAATGTTGAAAAATTACTCCCCGTCCTCCGTGCTTCCTCTATCCTCTTTCCCGACGCGAGACGCGGCGGCGCTGCGGCGACTGGCTTCCCATCGAGCCCTCTCCGCCTGCAGGCCTCCTTCCACCCAAGGGAAACCTCGGCTCGCCTTCAAGGTATTCTTCTCCCCTGATCCTCCTCCGCTACCGAGCGGGCGTAGAGTGTATATCCATCCGGAGGTGGATTCATTTCTTTTGTTGGTGACGAGGTCGAATTCGCTTAGATTGTTTTGAGAGAGTTTTTCAGATCTGTACTTTTTTTTTTTGATAATCCGTGTATTTCCTTCTGTCCAATTGATTCAGCCAGTTTGTTGCGCGGTGAAGTACTAGTAACGAGCAGTTCATTTCCGAAAGGTCTGGGGTTTCAGCTGAGCCCAATGGCGCACGTTACTGCGACCGCAAATGCTCAGCTGTTTGGTTTTCCTGCCGCAAACCGCTATGGTGATCCTGTAAGATCGAGTGCTGGACCGGCGTTTCTGAATCTGCGTGCTCCTGCAGTTCGCCATGTCAGAAAGATACAACCTTTGAGAGGTACATTTTTTTTTCATAGAGGTAAATTTACATTGCATGACAATTGGACATCCACACCTCGTCGCTGGCCATACATGACGTAGTTCGTAGTTCTTACCATACAAATGTAAAGACAAACCTAATAAACTACTCTCGAGTCTCGAGTACATTAGGCAGAGAATACTGAAAACTATTCTGCATACATGGGCGGAATCCTGTATTATGATCTTTGAACCAAATAATTCTTGTTTACCATTGTGATGAATGTACTGAATTTTTTATCTGAATAAAAGTTTACAATTGTCATAGTTATAGTGAATGCAAATTTGATGTTGTAGACTTGTAACTCTATCTTGCACGGTGCATCATTTGTGATGAAGTTATTTATCAGGATTTAAAAGATTGATTTTTTTGTCAAGATGTGTATGAGTTCATGTTAATATTTGCCACCATATCTAACTATCAACAAGGTATTTCTTACTTTCAGCTGGTGCTGCTTTGTTCCCTTCATCATTCATGAAGTATGATCCTATCAAAGGCATCAAACCATTGCTGTCAGTCCACAAATTACGTCCTACAACTCAAGTTGGCTGTCAAGCATCTTTATCATCATTCAGCTACCCTGAGTTAATGTCCAATCCTAAATGGTGGTGGAGGACCCTAGCATGTGTTCCCTATCTTCTGCCATTGCACAACATGTGGTCCTTTGCAGATGCTGTGTACCAGCTCCATCCATACTTGCAACGGTTTGGGCTGCTCTATGCATTCATTGACACAATGTCACTAGTCCCAGGATGGCTCTTTCTGGTGATCTTCATGACTGTTTACTTCTTTGTGGTGAGACGGAAGTGGGCACCACACTTCTTGCGGTATCACATCATATTGGCTATTCTCCTTGATACTGGTTCTCAAGCTTTGGCAACCATGTTCAACTGGAATCCAAGCATTGTTTTTCAGGGCAAACCAATGGTGTTTTTCTGGATGACAATTGCCTTCATTCAGATATTCACAGTTGTCGAGTGCATGAGGTGTGCTCTGGTGGGAATGTATCCCAACGTTCCATTTGTATCTCACACGGCGTTCATCCATTCTGATCTGAACTTGTTCAGGTAGTTGGTCAGCGCAAAATGCATCTTTTGAATATAAGAAGCATTAGGGATTTTTGTACGAGAGATTTGAACTGTCGAGGCATTAAAATGTTGGGAACATGCATTCTGGGATACATGATGCGGGGATGCAATTATGCAAAGATGATGAAATCAGGGGCAATGGTCGCAGCTTTTCTGCAGCATTGGCACTTGGCAGTGCAATTAACTGCATTCTTTCTTCGTAGACTGAGATTTGATTGACATATCATTTTGGTTGTAAGCTGTTTGAAAGAACTGATGGATGTTTGATTCTGAATAGGATGACCATGTTGAAGGCTTTTCATGTTATGTTTCATAGCCCTTGAATCTTGAATTCACCATTGAAGTATCTTTCAACCTCTCCAACAATTTTGTGCTGAGTTGTTAAGTATATGATTTGATTTCTCGCTAATACCGTGGTATAGGTTTGATGCATCAATTACCTGAGGCAGTATGAGCAAATGAGGCTAAGGTTACATAATCTAGGATTTTATCTGATTATCACAGTAAACTTATTAACTAATGATTACGATTTTTAATAGAAAATCAAGATTATCAGATAGGGCATGCCATTGTCATCGATATTGAATTAAAAAAGATTAATTAAACCGACCACCGACCGGTAAGTCATTGCTATCACATGATAGTATACTACTTACACATTGGATCTGTCCTTTACTCCTTAGCCAGTATATACGCTGAGTGGCAGTAGTTCAGAGTAAAATTTTGCGGATTGCAGTTTGCACACGCACAGCCACTTCTCCACGTACCATACCAAAACATGACACTGCCCGACTATAAGCTGGATAGCCAATACAAAGTGAGACCAAATAGATCATGTACATATGCAGTTATTGAATGGAATATTACAACTTAAATTATCTTCCCACTAGTTCCTGCCATATTCTGTTTTCTGCTATGGGCTTACAGTTCTATAGAGACATCCCAAAACAAAAAAGAATAAATCGGATCATGGTCCCTGATGTTCCATAAGCAATGGAGTGGTAAAAACAGTATAACAACTTTCTGGTTCTCATTCAGACCTTCTGATCAAGCTCAGACTGTGATGACAATATACCATGTATCTGAGTTTTCTCGCTGAGCACAGAGTAAACCTGACGTTCTTTGCCTCCCGGTTTTGATGAAGCATTCCCATACCAAATCATTCCAATCACAGCTAGGATCATGCCAAGGACTACGTGAAAATTAAGGCCCTCTTTTCCAAAGAAAAGAAAGCCCAAGGTCAACACAAGAATCGTCTTCATGTGGCCTAGAACTTGAAATGAGACAGCTGTGAATCTTCCGATGCATATGAACTGGCTTAGATTCGTCCCAACAGCAATTGTGCACGACAATATGATGAAGAACTGGAAATTAAATGGGTGAAGAAAACGTTAGGTCCCCCAGTTAGCTCATGTAACAAAAATATTGTTGGTCAAGCCAACAGCAGGTAAGAACTGCTATGTGAATGACCATACATGTCATGTTCATCTCACTGAATTTTATTCATATATAGAAGAAATAGTGTAGACAACTAAACATCTCTTTAATCTCCATGAAGTATCTGCAAGAAGACGCTATTTTGATTGGCCACCCAAAACACAGAGCTATTCATAGTTTCATACGCTTCTGCACTATTTGAAGCAGGGTCCACACTGTAACAACACGTTTTTAAGTTTCAACAGTTATTTGCAAAGTAACTTATTAAATATTTGATTGGTTATTCCATGTTATTGAGAGGAAGTGAGGATGCCTGAAGGGCATTGAAAAAAACCATTGCCAGCACTGCAAAAAACTAATGACACTTGGATATTACAAGGCTCAAAAAATTATCTTTATAACCATTGTAACCTTATGGCTTATACCAAAACACTACTTAAAATACATTGCTTTCCAGGCCTAAATTTAAGTTATTGGACCAAAACCAGCAGATAAATGCTTGTGGTTGTAGGATATACTGATGTCTTGATCATTAGTATAGTAGTATCTAACCGACTGACTCAAATAGATTCATCAACAGCTTGTAAAATTTATAATGCTGAAAATGTGTTTGTGGTGCAACAAATTTATGAGAAGCTAAGCAGATAACTGAATCAAAACAAGCATCCCTTACTGTAACTATCGTTGTGTAATTGAAAGTATCAACTCTGTTATTCGTCAGCCAGAAGTCCATGAAAGGCCCCAGTATTAACAACGATGCAGCCTGCGCTGGAGCAGTATGGCCCAAGAGGTTGAATGAGCCAAGTGAGTACTTCCTTTGAAGGAGATGAACATACTGCAGCAGAAAAGAAAAAAAAACTGGAATAAAACAAGTGCTAATTACACAAAACATAATCCTGAAAAGTGAAAAAGCAGCAAGGGAATAGAATTTCTGTTAGCAGATAAATGATAAGACATCAATATTTTAACTCTTTTTGTTACAACTTACAAGTTACTACAAAACATTTCCTTCGAAGTTCGAACATGAGTAATCAGATCACTAATTAGAAGGAAGCAAACAAATTTTGCTCTTCAACAAACCTCCAAGAAACCAAAAAAAGTCTAGGTTACATAATGGGAAAAATCAGGTTAGCAAAATTTGTAAATGTAAAGCGCTATTCATGCCATGTTTTTGGAATCAAATATTGCTTATTTATAAGCTAAGGTATTAAAAGAGGAGTCAATACTTCAGTTCACATTTAGGACTATGTGAAGATGTGAAGAACAAAGACACAAGTTCTAGTAATGTCAATACTCACGTGCTGCTGTAGTGCTGTGCTCCAAACTGCAATTATGGCAGCTATCAACCCTTTTGAATTCACACTAACATCAGTCACAGTACACACAGCAACACCTACTAAAACAAGTACTATACTGAGTTTTGTATCTCTCGAGTAACGGACTTTCTCAAACAGGATTTCCAGAAAGCACAAGACTGGAATAATACACAGCTTGGCAATCTGAAAAGGCGCAAGATGCAAATTAGTATATGCATTCCATTATAACATTGAATATAGAAGAACTTAAACCACTCTCTTCACCTGATAGAATCCAACAGAGTTCCACATCAAACTAACATTCATCCCAACAATTGATAAGTTTGCGAAAAAGACGAATTTTACTAGTTCTGGCAATGGTAAACAGGATGGCTGTATATATCCCAACCATTTCATTACTAGTGTCATCAAGGCCGTGGTTGCAAAATGCAGTCCAGTCAATGTTGTAGCTGTACAAGAAAGCAATGGAACACATAATTATTAATTAGTACCAGAAATCCAATCAGTTTGCTGCATAAATCATAATAATAGTTTGGTTTAGTCCAATTGTCCATAAGATGTGCAGATGAGGCGTTCTTGATCATTCAGACAGGAGTGAGAATTATATCATGTCTTACCAAAACTAAAACCATGTGTAGCCATTAAGGCCTTGTTGACCATGATGATACCAACAGATGTGACAACATTGAACATCCATGCTCCAGCATCTAATACTGCTTTCCTCTCTGCCTTGCTTGCTGGTGCCATACTTTCTTCTCATGTAGAGTATAACCCGATCTGAAGTATCAAGAGCTACTACTTCAATACAAATCGCAGTCATGAGATTAGTTTAAATAAAAAAAGGTGCATACAACTGTACAAGCACAAAAACACTAAATTGATGTATATATCACCCAATTGAAGGAAAAAATAAACAATCCAAGCATCAGAAAACATGTACACAAGCTGAACACATGGCACCAATACGAATCATCATTGACGATTCATGCAACACTCGATATTCTCCAGCCAGATCTGCCATTTCTTGTAAAAACGCAACGGCACTGTCATGACCAAGGCAGTAACAGTGGTCTACCCGATGCAATATCCCAACAATTTCCCCCTTTTCTGTTCATCTGCACACTCCACAGTTGAGAGCTGACTGGAACAGCCGAAACAGCACAGCCGGAGAACACCAGCGAAGTCCCCCAACGCACACACAAGACAGCGGGAGAGGAGCAACCTTCCTCACGAAACTCGGATGCGAAGGGGAACGATCCCCCGCGATTGCGGATGCGTGGACGGAATGGAAGGAATCCCCATCGCCGGAAGAGGGAGAGAGAGAGAGGAGGGAGGAGGGGAGAGCGAGGGTTCCGGTACCTTCGCTCCGGAGCGGGCCGTGGGGGCGAGCTGCGGGGGGAGATGGAATGGGAGACGGGGGCCCCCTTCCTCCTCTCTCCCTCCATCACTGCCCTCCCCTCCCCTCTTCACGCCATCACGCGTACGCGCAGTCGCGCACTAGTGGCGAGTGGCGACAGGGAGACCCGCATCGCATCACGCGTGGGCGCAGCGCGCACGGCGCACCGAGCGCGATGGGGTGGACAGCGCCACCCAGCGGCCAGCGCCCACGCGGTTCGTCTCGATCGACTTGGGCCTCGATTTGGATTCCATCTGAATTCGGCCCGCGCTGAGCTAACCGCCCACTCCAGAGTCCAGCCACGGCGCCGCAGACGCCGGGCGATTCGCCGATCGCTCGCTCGCTTCCGCCGACGCCGCACCGGGCGTCAGGGCGTGGCCTTCCCCGGCAACGGCGCGGCCGGAGTGCATGCGCCACGATACATGGATACGGCACGCGAGGCGCCGCGGACGCCCGCGTCGCCGGCGCCACGCCGCATCCAGGGTGCAGCTCGGCGTTACGTCACCGGAGCAGGATAAATCGTGACGGCTCTGTAATTTTTTTCAGGTTAATTGCTTTTATGCCATCATTATTCTGCGAATCGTCAAATATACTATTAATATTCACCTATTTCCTTTCATGCCATTATTATTTTATGATACTTGCTCTCGTGCCATTTTCTACGCATCTAACGCATACGGGCCTACCTGCAACACTGTCTTTTTCTGTATTGCCAATCCTGCTCCTGTCGTTTTTCCTACACACGCGTTGCTCACTGTCGGGCCAAACAGATCGCCGAAAAACTGAGAAAAAAACCCAGAGCCTCTCTCTCCTCTCCCCAGCAGCGTGTCGCCTTGTGTTATTCTCCTCCATCTTTCTCTCAATGCCTGGTCACCGACGTCGACAGTCGGTGCTACCGCTTGGCATTCGCAGGGACCGCTTGCTGCCCCCCTCCCCACTCCTCCCTGGTGGCGGGAAAAGCGGTGCCGCGGTGAGGAAGACCGTCGCCAAGGCCGCGGCGTCCTTCCCTAGACGTGCCAACCAGCGATGGCCAGCGATGGCCGTGGGTTTCTTCTCAAGTCCGCGATGGCCACGAGCGGCGACCTTGGTGGCAGCATGAACGACATGGCGGTGGGGCCGAGCGTCGAGCCGGAGGAGGATGGCGCCGCTACGAGCTGGTCGTCGTCGTTCTCGTTGGACTCCGCCTCCGTGCGGCGCGCCCTCAAGGTGGAGGCTCGCCGGCCGTCGACCATGGCTGCAACAGCCTATGCGATTAAGATTAATTACTTCACTGGAGCTGCGGTGGCGACGCGGGGCGGTCTGCCTCAGTGGCATCAATCGGCGGTGGCTTGACCTTGGGGAAGCTCCAGTGGCGAGGCGCGCTCGGACGCTGGAGGGGCGGCGGCACGGTCGGGGCGCCAAGGTCTGGGCAGCAGCCAAAATAGACCTCATCCTCATCCTCGGGGAAGATGAACAGTGCAATGCAAAAGGGGCAACGTGGGCAATACAGAATATTGGGAGCCTGTAGGTGGGCCCATAGCCGCTACACGTGTACAAAATGGTATGTGGGAGTGTATCCATGAATAGTAATGGTATAGAAAGAAATAGGTGAATATTAATGGTATATTTGACGATTCGCATAATAACGGTGGCACAGAAACAATTAACCCAATTTTTTTCGGGTAAAAACCGAAAGCCACATTTGCTTGTTTGGGTCATCCCGTCCGAGAAATCACGATGATGCTGCTGGCGTAAATCGTCACATCGTGCTGTTGTGATTTTACTGTCTAAGCAGTATTTACTTCTCCAGAAATCTTTCACGAAGTGGCGTGGTTGCATCCAAACTAAGAAATTATCTGTAACTTTTGGCTACTGTTCCATCTACTGGCCAACAGCTTGATGATAAAACACTGTGTTTAGTGGATGCTATTAATTAGGCAGCAGCTCAATTAGGATGCAAAATTGATGGTGATTGAACTATGACAGACAGTCTACCCCTACCTTCTTGACATTGCAAACAATGCAAAGACTACACAACCACACCAATAGAAAATGGCTATAGATGATGAGTGTGCCACACAAGACCCCATCTGAAACCACCTCTCTTTAATGCTTTTCACAATTTCAAAGAAAGAAATAAAAGAGCAGAAATCACCAGGCAAGAATGATGAATCTCAAGTTCTGAACATGACAATTCTTTTTCTTGTGAACAAAAGCAGCATATTTGGTGTCCGAGAATGGTTGTGGTTATAGACTAACCAATGGCTGCTACTTTATTTCAGATGTAAGCATGGAACAGAAACAGGTGTTGGTCTCATTCTTCCCACGTCCTCCCATTTGCAGATCACCCCCAAAATCTTATAGTAGCAGGATTTTGCAGGACAACTACAATTGATTGATCGCTCATCAGCCAATGTCCTGTGATTCTGAGAAATGCTAGTTGCACCCACTACCAAGGCTCAAGAGGGGGTTTGGTGCTGAGCTTACTTCACATGGCCCACCACTGGGTGAGGTATGCCTGCACTCTGCACTACTGCATTTTGTGCTTTCATTCCGTCAGAGATGTTACATCTTTCCAACCGATGCAATCTTCCAAGCTGATGATAAATGCAGGATAGCTTCCCCCTTTTCAGCACATTGTGCATGCTATCACTACTGTTTAAATCCAGCTAACTGCTGTTCATCCGTTGCTCAAACTGTACCTTGTAAAACTATAGCGTTAAATGGTAGACAGATGGTTTCTGGACCAAAGTGATGAACATTTTCATTGAAGCCGTATTTACATGTGCTACCAAATCCATGGAAAATTGAGAAGAATGTATTCTGCTGCACATTTCTGTCATGCTAGGACCATAATTTATTAGTTCCCTCATTTCCTTGGCAGCGTCACAACTGACGTGGTGTCATGTATGGCTCAGTGATTTGGTCTAAAACCTCGAAGGTTGACAGAACCATTTTACCAACCCGTATTGATCATTAGCCTAACACCATCCATAAGGTGGCACATCCATCCCCTATAGAAAAGTTTCCAGTAAACCTATATGTATAATTGTATAGGTAGTTCAGATTGTTCTTCCCAGGTCTAAGAATACTGCCCAAGATTCTCTGAAAGAAAAATTACACGCACTGACGCACCATGTGCATTCTATGAACCCATGCACCAGTCCTTCTCATCTTCACCGAACAGTTTCTGTATCATGAAAAAAAACAATTTTAAGGTACTTGATAACTTGAGAAGACACGTAGTGTAAATTTTCATATCTCTCAAGTAATAAGGGTATTAAAATTTATGCTAAAATTATGATACTACATTTTTAAAGACAGTAAAAAACTATAGACAAACGTATTGCTCATGAACTAAATTCAGAATTCAGATCACAAATACAACCAAAATAAGATGTGTAACACTTATCTGCAAACTCATGTGATTATGTAGCTTAGTAGACTGTCAAGAGGGAGACATTTGTTGAGCAGAAAGAAGCCACTTCCAGTGGGGCGATGTGTTCGGACACAGAACTGAACAGCCCAACCGCTCCGGCTCTTGAGTTTGACAGAACGCTGGAACCACCAAACCTCCCTCGCTTGCCTTCTTCCTCCCTCCCCGCCCATACGAAAGGGCCACTCGCACTGCACCCTTGACGCTTTCCTCCTCCTCCTCCATTAAACCCAACCCAGTCCTGTTTAAAGGCACCGACCAAACTGCGTGAACCCTTACCAAGAGGATAAGTCGGAGGAGAGCTAGCTGGTAGTGTCGTTCGCTTGCTCGTCTGTGTTTCTGCTCTGCCTGCAGTTCGCAGCCATGAACGACAGTGGTGCGTGGCGGATTTGAGCTTTGCTCAGGCTGATGAGTTACCTTGCTGCTGTTGCCTGCTGCCTTCTTCGCCTGGAGTTCTTGTAAGGTATGCCATCATGTTGAGCATTAGTATATGTTTCAGTTTTGCAACGAATATGTTCATTAGCTTCTGATAATACAGTTTGCGGCGCTAGTCAGATTTTTCGGGGTTCACATTTTTGTAGTGATATGTGTAGTGCATTTACTAATCATGTGCAATATGATGGCAAGGTTACTTCTCTTAATATTTAGAGTATCATCTAAGATAGTGGCCTTGGTACAATAATCACTTGAACTTATTTCAATTTATATATGATGATGCGAGGCTGCCGTATAATGAGTTGTATACTTAGCCCTTAACATTTGGAGACAAAAAAGGTTATGTAGATATTTATAGTTTGTTCTCTTAATGTGAGCTGAGAAAAATTTATCAAAAACTTCGAATATCTCTGAGATTATGTTAATGAATCGAGAGGCAAATGAGATGTTGACTTGTTGGCTGTTGAGTTGCATCTAACATTTAGTAATCGTGGTTGCTCTAGAATACACACAAATGTCCTTTAAAAAAGCATATAAACTCACCTAGAATGAGACCCGTCAACTTTCTGGTATTTGTGTCATATTGGTACAAACTGATATTGCTATACATGCATATATGTACTTGTATATGCATTTGTAAGCTAGTGAATCCAGGGTTTGCAATTTAGTTTCATGATAGACTTTCTACCCTAGCGGTAGCACGAAAAACTGCGAAATTCGAACGAAACTCTTGAAATTTCATCAAAATCTGTTGAAATACTGATTTTTTTGTTTTTTTCACGCCGGTTCAAAAAACTTGAAATTCGCGAAGTTGTGAACCCTGAAACCAAATACATTGTAGTGTCTGTTAAGAGGAAAACTAGCAATGTATTAAGGGCATAGGGTGTTACAGTTAGAAAAGCCTTGCCTGTCTTTGGCCCTGGCCCATATTGGCATGTGTATATGTATGATGTATTTCCACCGTCTAGAAATATAAGACTACACATATTTAAAAAAACAATGTTTATAATTCTCATGTAATATTGATTTTATAAGTTGCTGATGATATATTATGAAAAAAAAATGGTCAAAATTCTATGTTTGTTTGTTTCAAACATACAAACTGACCGTTGGCTTGTCTGTCCCATCTTCTCTTTTTGCGAATGAGTGTTTAATCATGTGATTAGCTTATCAAATTCTGTAGTAGTAGACTGTGACTCGTTTATAGAATCAAGAACGCCCACCTGATCATTTTGAGTTTAGGCTGTCTCTTCAGGTGAAGTTCTTGTTGAGTTGGTGATACTTTTCAAGTGAACTGAAGAATCATAAGAGGGAGCAATGTCCGAAATGGAAGGAGCTCTGAGATCCTGCATGGAGCAGCTGCTCATTGCCAGGGAGGAGAGGGAGCAGATCATCGTGGAAGCAGCCAGCGAGATCTCCTCGGAGCAGAAGAAAGCGCGGGAGCTACAGCGCAAGCTCGACGCCGCAAACAAGAAGGCCGCGAAGCTCGCCGCCGAGAACAGCAACCTCACCAAGGCCGTCGACGCGAAGGACGCGCTGATCAGCGAGCTGAAGCAGTCCAAGTCGGCCTCGGACGGCGAGCTCGCCGACGCGAGGACGAAGCTGGACGCGGCGCAGAAGCAGAGTTCGTCGCTCCAGTACGAGGTGCGCATGCTCCAGAAGGAGCTGGAGATCAGGAGCCAGGAGAGGGAGTACGACCTCCAGTCCGTCGACGCCTCTCGCAGGCAGCAGGCGGAGAACCTGAAGAAGATCGCGCAGCTGGAGGACGAATGCCAGCGGCTTCGCGCCATGGTCCGGAAGCGGCTCCCCGGGCCGGCGGCCATCGCCAAGATGAGAGACGAGGTCGACCAGCCAGCCGGAGCTATCCCGAGAAGGCCACGCTCCGTGGCACCGATGTCGCCGCGGTCCGTGGCCCCAATGTCGCCGCGGTCCGTGGCGCCGATGTCGCCGCGGCCCATGACGCCGATGTCGTCGCGGCCTATGACCCCAATGTCGGCGAGGCCCACGACGCCGCGGCGTGCTTCCGAGTCCGAAACTTACATGGCCAAGCTGCGCGTTGTCGAGGACGAGAACAATGCCCTGAAGCAGACGCTGGCCAAGAGGGACGCCGAGCTACAGTTCGTGCAGATGAAGTACGCCGACGAGGCCTGCAAGCTCTCGGTGGTGCAGAGGCAGCTCAACGAGCTGACAGAAGAGAACAAACAGTTGAGTGATGCCAATGTCCAGACAGAGTCATGGGCTTCCGCTTTGATTTCTGAGCTGGAGCAGTTCAGGGCCGGGAAGCAGGGGATGAGCTTGCTTGACGATTTTGCTGAGATTGAGAGGTTGGAGATGGCTTCAGGTGGCCAAGGATTGAGGCCTACAGGTGTGTCGCCGAAGAAGGCGCATTCCAAACCGGTTTTGTCAGAGAAGGACGTTAAAGATCCTGTCCAAGAAAATGGTATCTGCAATGGTAGTTCTGAATGGGTTCAGGATATCTGCAAACTTGTGATGCATAAGCATGAAAACAGTGGGGAAAACATTGCAACCATTCTTCAGGAAATAAGTCGTGCATTGGATCAGAGTGCTACTAATCACAAAGGAGATGCTTTGAGTGAATATGACCAGACCAAAATAAAGGAAATGGTATCCAGTCTGACTGAAAAGATCACCTCCATTATTGGCATATCTGCAGAAAGCAATGTTGCAAATTCTGAACA
The DNA here is from genome assembly GCA_000418225.1 of Zizania latifolia. NCBI lineage: Eukaryota > Viridiplantae > Streptophyta > Magnoliopsida > Poales > Poaceae > Zizania > Zizania latifolia. The sequence goes on along the minus strand of KE372982.1, from coordinate 194,962 downwards.
ACTATTGCTTGACAAGGCTGAATTTTCTGCTCGCCTTGAACACCTGGTCCATGTCTGTCATGATCTACTACATGGAAAATCTAACCTTGAAAAGTTTGTGCATGAGGTTTGTTTAATCCTGGAGTACATACTGAGCCAATACTTATCCTTCCAAGAACAATCAGATACCGTGGATAAGAATACAAAGAATTTTGATGGAGATGGATCGTTAATTATAGTAAAAATGAATGGTAGCTGTGACATGGAAAGTCCAAAATCAGCACATGCTCTGGAGGTACAAACAGAAGCACATAAAGAATCGATTCAGTCTACAGAAGGCCAGAAGCAGGATCACATTTTAGTTAATCAACATGAGATTCAGCTTGATGAAGAACTTGCAAGAGTTATACTAGATCAGAATGAAAAAATCAATCAGGACAACTCAACATCCTGGGAGATAGAAAGGTAACTAAGAGGAACAAATCCAATGATGTTGCCTGCAATAAATTAACCTTTTCTCTGCTGTTGAGAAATTGTGCATCATCATGCCCATTTTTTTTTTGGAATGCAGCCCCCCTGCTGATCCAAGTGCGGAATGTCCGGCACAAGAGGAAAAGCAATTAGTATCAGTAAGTTCCTGTGGTGTTCCTATAATTGTCAGTAATATAGCAAAAAAATCAGTAATCATATGCCTATCAGACAAGTCTCCGGTATGCTTATTTCACCATTCATCAATTACAAAGTTCGAATTTTATGCAGGGTTCAGAGATATCAGCGGCAGCTGATAAGCTTGCAGAGTGTCAGGAGACCATCACAAACATAAGCAAGCAGTTGCAAGCTCTGAAGAGCCCGACAATTTCAGGCAGTCTAGATAGATCAATGTCCAACCCCAGACCGAGCTCAGCTAAATCTGACTACAAGCCCCAGTCACTTGCAAGCATTCTTGCTGAAGAGGACTGCAGCACCGAGGATTCCAGTTCTCCTGCACCCAAAGAAGTGCACTCCAAGAAAGAGTCTTATGCTGTATCACGGAAAAGTGTAGCACAAGAGCGGAGTGATAATGCTGCCCTCTACGCTGTCGACGAGAAATCAACACAAAATACTGTTTATCCGGTGCTTCCATATTCACCAGGGACCATTTCTGCTGATCCTAAGAAGAAAAAGCGGAGTCCCAGCTTGTTGGGTAGGATAATCTTCAGAAAGAAAGTGGAAGGCAGCTAGATCATGTTGAGCTGCAGAACTGGTGGATGCACTGTGCTGGTAAAAGTTTGCCATCTAACTAGCACTCCACTACTATACTGTCACTGGCGATTTGGGCTCTGTAGCTTGTTCTGTTTGTGCAATCTTTGCATTCCTGTTCCTAGGGTGCAACCTTTTTGGTCACACTCTTACAGAACCTGATGACTGATGGTAAGAGAGACTCTGCACATGATCTTGTATCGGTTTTCATTGACATGGACAAATTTTCCTTTGTGTATTTATGGACTCCAGTGGTTGTACAAATGTTAATTTAATAAATTAAAAAATCGTTCTTGTTGAGTAGAATATGTACTAGACATGTTATATTTGTCTGTCTGCCGTCTGGCCGGTTCCATGTTCCAAGTTCCAACATCTCTTTATGGCCTATACTGTATGGGGTTCAGAGTTCAGACACTGCCTTGAGCTTCCATGTGCAATTGTAATAACCCAAATTTCAAAAGAGGATTTGAATAAATTACAACTTGAAACAATACAGCTGGATTGCTTATGATACAGAAGATATCCCATTGTGCCGTTGAAACTACAATAGAGATCTACTGCCAGTTGCCTGCCCTCTAGACATTGGAATGCAAAAGCATTTCAAGATTGTTTAGGTAGGGTAAGGTGTGGCCACAAGTGCTCATCCCAAGAAGGATCCTCTCACGAGGATGTGACCTTCTGACTTTGCATATTATACTTCCTTCATAATCATCTCAATTACACTAATCATGCTGGTGATAGTCACAGTCCTGTATGTACAGCACGATTGGTCCAGCTGATCGCAACAGAAAGAAGCACAATTCTTCTTCTAGATGCAATACCGTCCAAATTAATCTCTAGTCGCACAAAGGACGGCCATTTTCTAAAGGCAGCAACACCATCAAGCCACTGGGTTTCCAGACGCTGACCGATCGCAAAACAAACATCAAAAGTCTGAAGCACTACTAGACCACTAGTTGCCATCAAATACAAAAAGGGGCATCGCTCATTCGCTCTGCGTCTGCATGCGTTTGACAATTTTTGCAAGGCTTCATATGGACATATTCCTTCAGCGTTTGCAGAAACCTGCATGCAGTCAGACAGGAACTCCTGCAGGCCTGAGTGACGCCTGGGATGGCAGAAGCTTGTCATTTTCTTCCGAATTTTTTTGCTTATTTTTTCGGTTCCTGATAGACTGACGGCAATTGTTTGTCACTTGTCTGTTCTGTACTCTCTGCCTCGCACTTCTATGCTGGAGATAGTGTTGTTCGGCAGCGTAGGGGTGTAGCCATGTTATGGTCACTTATCTTGTAGGCTTTCTTGGAGTTGTAATGCAGCCAGCCAGGTAGCCAAATGGCAGGTTTCGGATCTCTCACGCTGCGTTTGGTTTTGAAGGGGACTGAGGATTCGGCTCCTCCAAATGGTTCTCGTTATCACCACAAGTTTGGTTATCTTCTTGGTCAAATTCAGGCTGCTGCTGTAGTGCTGCTTGCTTGACCTGCAACTTATCCAAATTCAAGTACTTTTCTTGTCATGGACTTGTGGTTATCCTTTGTGATCCTAAACTGTTCATGCGTCTGCGTTGAACATAAATGGCATCCGACTTTGTTCACCTTAAATTTAGGGCAGTTTTCCGCGCCTGATTTTGATTTTGATTCTACTAATTCTGATTTCTGATTCTTCCTACAAATGATTCTACGGTGAATTAGATTCAACTGTAAAATTGTTTGGTGGAATGACTATATTCTAATTCTTGTAAGAGATAATAGTGATTTAAAATGACTATTATACCTTTATATTTGGGTTACATTATATATTAATGATTAATGATATATAATCTAAAACTATATGAACAGAAATAAACAAACAATTAGAATTATGAATATCATACTACACATATTTTATGGTGTGTTAGTATGTTTCAATTATGTATAAATATTTCCTAAAATTTTATAGATATTTTTAATTTGTGTAAGTCTGATTCTCATGAGAAGAAAAGTTTTACGTGATTCTCTCCTGCGATAAAAAATGATAATCAATTCTTCTAAATTCTATCATGTATCATTTCTATTTTTACCCATTTAGTAGGGTTTTAGAGACTCTTTAGAATCAGCCTCAAAAATCTCTACCAAACGAGACCTCAATTACAAACTTATTTCACTTTGCCTTTTTTTAATATGGAAGCATGGATTTGAATGTTTGCGACCAAAACTTCATTACCTGGATTGGTTTTCATTATCGAAAAAACAGAAACTTCGTTAAGATATGTGATAGTACAATTTATCATGGACATAAGAAAACTTGGCAAGCATTTTCCATGCAGATTCTTGCAAGAATTTAAGAAGAGGCCATTATCAGCCATGCAATTGTGTGCTAGCAAATGAATTTATCTTTTGAAATTGAAGTGTCTTCTCCATTCCTTTTCTCTCTTTATTCCCAATTATAGTTACAGAATCTATCTCCAGCCCTACATCTTTACATCCTTCCAATCCTTGTAGTCAAATTTAGGTTTTTACAAATTTAGGTCTTTAGAAGAAAAAAACACCCTCCAACCGTTTTCATAAATGATTTAGTAACACCATAAATTGACTAAATTAGTCATCAAATTTGTGGCTTTCCACTGAACCCTTACCCTTTGTTTGGAAGATTTTGTGGGCGGCGGTGTACAAAAGAAAAATGTGGTGTGTGTGTACGCAATACATGAATGGATTGGCTCATCCTGTCATCCATACAGTTTTTGAAAAATATGAGGCTGAGATGTATGAATCTACTATACGAGGGAATGATTTGGGGAGAAACTTATGTAGCTTTTTTTTAAAAAAAAGAAGAAATGGGGGAAGAAAAGGAAAATGAACCAGAAGCTCATTACATAAGAGCATCTCCATTAGTGTTCTTATCTAACTTTCTAAAATAAAATCTAGATATTTTTTTTAAAAATATGTTGTAACAATATTTCTAAATGATTCTCTATCTCTCTAAATCACCTCACCTTTCTCTTAAAAGTAGGAACTTTCTTTTTAATCTCTTTAAAATATAAAAATTAAGATTACATGAATATTGTTGTAGACCGATTGTTTTTTAGAATTAACAGAGTTTTAACAGAGTTTAGGATGATTCTTATATAAGGTTTTAATGAAAAAAAATAGTAACCATGTTGGGATGCTTAAGTCAAGCTTTCCATCCTTTTGATCTTGCACCTTTTAACAGTTAGAATATACATGCATGGGAAAATCTGCAATTACGATGTCCTAACTCCTAAGCATGCGTCGGAATCGCCATTACTGCCACTAATTCCAGTTTGACGAGTGAACCACCTGTCCCGCTCTCCGTACGTGCCGTCTCGCAACGAAATCTCGAAGAGGTCGGAGTCGGCGTCAGGGTCGCCGGCCGACGCGGTGCCGCCGTTGTCCTTCCTGCTCTTGCTGCTCATCTGCGAGACCTCCAGCCAGCCGGAGTCGACGCGGCCCATGGAGAAGAGGTCGCCGCTGTCGTCGAAGTCGAGCCCCATCGAGCCGCTCCGGCCGTCCCCGGCCGACGCGGCGCGCACGAAGCACGGGTTCGCCGTGCGCCGCGCGTTCGCCGGCGCGTACCGGAACTTGCCCTGCCCGAGGTTGACCAGCGCCATCACGTCGAAGCTGGAGGCGAGGACCGGGTACAGCGGGCTCGAGAACGCGTCGGCGTTGCAGCTCACGGCGTGGACCAGCTGCCCGTCCACCGTGAAGAACACCTTCCGCTTCGCCGGCTCGAAGCCGCAGCCCACCACCTTGTCCACGCCCGCCCACGATGACTTTTCCGACTCGTACACCAGCTTCATCCCTGCATCAATTCACAGAATCTTCGATCAGTTCATGGTTTTCACGGTCAAAAGCAAGGTTTTTTTTGGAAGAACGGGCCAGGAAAAGGCAAGAATTTTTGGAACAGGAGGTGGTTTTTACCGTCGAGGTACACCGCGCCGTTGGAGTGGAAGCCGATGGACGACGCGTACGTTCCGGTCAGCGACGGCCGTGACGACACGGCGGACGCCGCGTCAAGGCCCATCGACATGACCGTGTGCCTCTGCTTGTCCTGGTAATCGTCTTTCGTGGCAGCTCTGGTTTCCTGGATCGAGTTCCTGGCGGTGTCCGGTACGAAACTGATGAGCTTGGCGCGGTCTCTCTCGCCGGAGCCGTCACTGCCGCGCCTGCTCGTCCTCGACGCCGACCACTCCGGCCGCCGCGTGTTGAGGTAGATGATAGTGATCTCGAAGTAGGCGTCCTGCGGGAACGGCGCGCCGGCTAGCGGCGGCCCGGGCAGCGGCAAGCTCATCCTGACGAGGCAGAGGGCGTTGTTGTTCCCGGCGTCCTGGTCGCCGCGGAGGGGGCTCGGGATGCTCCCGGGGAGCCACTTCCTGGTGGACGCCGAGGCGGCCGCCGCGATCACCGGGTTGAGCCGCACCGCCTGCATCCGCTCGGACGAGACGGCGGACACCTCCCAATCGGCCTCCGCCATGTCGCCGCTCGTCCCGGAGTCGCAGGCCGGGCAGAGGCCCCACAACGGCGAAGACGACGCCGACCTCGTCCGCGGCGGCGCCACAGCGAACACGAACTGCCCCCACCCGTTCTCCGCCGCCTCCGTCACCAGCCGCGGGTGGTTCGCCCACTGGAACGGCCCCTGCTGAGCGCCCCGGTACCTCACCTCCACTTGGGCGTGGTGGTGGTGGTGCAACTGCTGGAACCGGAGCCCCGCCCGGCCGCTGGTGGCGTTGTACCTGATATTCAACTTCCCCAACCCGAGGCTCGCCGCCGCATCCCCTCCACCTCCAGCCCCACCCCCCACCCCACCACCACCAGCCACAGTCTCCGTCATCTCCGGCGGCGCGTTACGCGGCGAGCTCCGCCGGCGGTAGACGAAGAAGGCGACCGTGACCAGCGCCGCCACCGAGAGGACCACGGACAGGAGCAGCTTCACCCACAGCGCCATCCTATCCCTCCTCTCCTCCCCCGCGCTGAGTTCTTGCAATCTTGCACCTGCCCCCTCTACTCACTCACTCGGAAACCATCCTGAACACGAGCTGCGCCAGCGAGGTGGGCGCGGTCACGAGCACGGACATGGACATGGTACGAGACCGAGATGTTGATTTCTCGGGGCTTTGGTTTGGCGGGAGTCTAGGAAGGCTGGCGCGGCAAGGGAGGCTGGCTGGCTGACTGAGTGACTGGCTCAACGGAAGCAGGCGAGAGGACGGCGGCGGTTGAAGCCCGGATACGTTGCCGCGTCGTCGCAGGGTTGATAGGTTAGTGACGTGACGTGAGAACGCCTTAATGTAACAAATTGAACAGGTGCAAGTGCAACGTCGAGCGGTCGAGAAAATCTCTTTCTTGTGTGTGAACACTTTTGGAGTTTTTTTTACAAAGGGGAGCGCAAATTAAAATTTAGCGTGCCGCTAGCTGGTCGCACTCAACTAATAACTCCATCCGATTCTTTTTATAAATCGGTTTGAACTTGCATATAAGAATTCAAAAAATTAACTTAATAACTCGTAGTGATCGGTTTGCTCTCAATGAAATGCTTCCGTGGCAAATATCAGTAGTAGTTGGTGAATTACTATACCTTTCCCAATCACTACGATAAAGTACAAAAACATAGTTTCCAAATACCTATGAAATAGTATAACTATGCAACACGTAGCTCTCAATGAAATCCCCTTCTTTTTATTATAAGATAGATTAACTGATGGAAATGCGCAAATCATTTGCACATGTATTTCCGAAATAATTCTATCTTGCTAGCATAGGGGCATCCGACCTACCGACCGACCGTATGATTTTGGGGCATCTACAACATTACATTTTGCAGCGAGGTATAAACATCTTTAAAAACTGGTTTGTACTGATATAATTATCAACCTGTACCAAGGTGATTTGCTTGCATGAACGGCTTAACCAATGGGTTTTTCCTTGAGAAAAAAAAGAACGATCCTTGATTTCCGCTAGCTCAAAAGCGTGAGCTCTGCAAACGCTTCCGTTAATCCTTTTATCTGCACGCAGTTACACTTCAGTTCAGTTCCTCACTGAAGCTGATCGTATGGTTGTTGTCTGAACTCTGAAGGTACAAAAGGCAGAGTGCACGCGAGAACGTACGCCAGATACCAAATCCTAGCAAAAGTATACGTTCTTCTTCTTCCTCATGGATCCTGAACCATTTCTTTTTTGGTTTTCAGCCCCCCCAGAAAATCTCTTGTTAGAGTGTTTGCTATGCTTTTAGAACCATGGAGGCAAGGTTTCTGGCTGTTAATAACAGTCGAATTAGAGGCAATATCATTCAACTGTACAAGTAATCTCTCATCTCTGAACAACCAACAACGTTTCCTCTGTTATCTCCAAGGTCATACACCCATACAAAAGTATTCGACGCGAAACACAGCAAGCAAAAGGGGGTTGGGTTGGCCAGAAAGATGGCCCTTGACTTGGCCCAACAACAGTGAGAAAAAAGGGTTTGGAAGAGCCTGGTTTTGGCCTTTGGGCGGTTGGACCCAAAGATGCGCAAGGAGCAATCTGCCCATCTGGTAGGTAAAGCTAGCAAGCCGGCATGAGAAATGGATGGATCATGTGCATGCGTGGTTCGCTAATTTGAATTGTTGAACTGATATAAAATTCTATAATTGGAAGATATAAAAAAAGTTTAATTATTTTTATCTCGAGAACACCTAAAAATTTCAACATCAGTGTCTATGATGCCGTAAAAAATGCAGCAGAAAGGTGGAATCTTCACAAAATCAATACAAAATCCACCATATGTTTATCAAGTCTGCTAGCTAGCTCAATATGCACATGCCACACGTGTTCCAGGAATCCAGACCATAGCTTAGAAACCAAAGGCAGCAAAAACCTTAGTGAGAATTCGTTGAAAATATCAAGGGAATACTGGCTCCAGCCCAGTGCGATCCTGCCTAGCCCTGGTTATGGCCCATTCTCTGCTTCTTTCTTGGGCCATGTGTATGGCCTCCGAAATCTATTCTGCAACAGGTAAAACTCAATCCTCTGGCCCCCCTTTCCACAGCGACAGCGAGCGCTTGACTTCCACAGCATGCATAATTGCATAAAAGACTTTGGCAAGAGGACATTTTGACTGGAGAAAGAAAATCCGAGTAACACCGAAGGAGTCGGCGTCTTCTTTTCTGATATGTAAAAGCGGTCCAGACACGCTGTTCAGTTGATGTAACATTGCTGTAGAACTGTGATTTTAAAGGCCGAGCTGAATGCATACTAGTCTCCAGCAAAACCGACGATCATAGGGAGAAAGAGAATTCGCGGTGGATGCTGTTCTCCCCGATCAGAGGTATATCTTTGGTTCTTCATTAGTACTGTATTTCATTATTCCTATGAACGAGCGCAAAGATGTCTATTTTGTATGGACATGACACGCCTATGCTTTCATATGTTGCAGGCGTCAGGCGATATGTGTTCCAAACAATCCGCAAAGCTGGCAATATCTATACCACAAGTATTGATGCTGCTGTTTTATGCAGTTGGTAACGTCCATTGCTGAACTGTCCACGCGATCAGCTTTGTCCAGCTCAAACAGCGACGGCTGCCGTGGGTACCGAGGTGAAAAGTAGCAACGGATTAGTCTCGGTGGCTCCGGGGTCTAGGTCTACGCTAGCTGTAGCTGCTGTACAAACTTTTTTAAGCCCCATGGGGTCTCCTCTATCTGAGCATGCAGCTCAAAGCACACGCACTACCACCCGGCAAAACCAGGCAGAAACAGCGGCCGTTTAGGGCGCTTCTGCTGAGCAGAGGTGTGCTATTCTATCTACAAGTTCAACCAGTTGGTTTGTTATTTACCATAAGTCTGAGGCTGAGTCATGCCTTATTCACTGAAGTTTTTTTACTTTAACATAGTTTAACATCTCTGCTTTAAATAGCTGAGGTTCCATTGTATTGTGATTAAGCCTTTCATAGATTGTTACAGATTGAGCATGATGTAGCTCAGCCGATGAGCAACACACGACATCATTGTTTACAGACTTCAATTTTTGTAGGTCGCGTGGGATTTATGTGTGCCAAACAACACGTGAAGCTTGATCGGCTACTGTTGGCATGGCTGCTGCTTTGTTATGGAGTTAACAATGCTTATTGCTTGACTGTTCATGAGAACAGTGGAGATTTGCATTCGCTGCTTAAATTCAAGCAGGGCATCACTAGCGATCCAAATGAAGTCTTGAGCTCTTGGAACACCAGCACCCACTACTGTAGGTGGAGGGGTGTCATTTGCACCCCGAAGCGACCATGGCGTGTCTGGGGGCTTAACCTCACAGGCCAAAGCATCGCAGGCAAAATCACTTCCTCTCTTGCAAACCTAACGTTACTTAGTACTCTTGACTTGTCCTCTAATCTTTTAGTTGGCCAGATACCTCCTCTTAATGGTCATCAGCAACTGGAAACCATTTGTCTAAATGACAACTCACTAGAGGAGACTATTCCTAATGCACTCACAAACTGTTCCAACTTAAGGAAGTTAAACCTCTCCAAAAACCATTTATCCAGTGCAATTCCTCCTAAAATAGGCTCCCTTTCCAATCTTAAATATTTTGATATTTCCTTTAACAATCTTACTGGAAGTATCCCCTCAACCTTTTCAAATCTCACCCAATTATACTTTATCAATCTGTTTTTAAATCAACTTGAAGGAAACATTCCCGAAGGACTTTGGGGACTGCCAAATATGGTTATTTTGGAACTCAGTCAAAATAGACTTATAGGTGAAATCCCCCAATCCATTAACATGTCTCGTCTCCAAGTTCTAGGTGTGGCACTCAATAAGCTCGGAAAAACATTGCCATCCAACATTGGCAGTGCCCTCCCTAGGCTCCAGCGTCTAGCAATGGGACGCAACACGTTCGAAGGCCAAATCCCCGCTTCCTTAGGCAACGCTTCAGGGCTACAATTGATTGATTTACCAGAAAACAGTTTCACGGGTCAACTTCCTGCTAATTGGGGAAAACTCTCCGGATTAACTAAACTAAACTTTGAGAAAAACATGCTTGAAGCAGGGAATATCCGAATATGGCAGTTCTTTCATGATTTGAGAAACTGTAGTTCTCTAAGAGCGCTCTCTCTCGCTCAAAATCGTTTGCAAGGAGTTATTCCAAATTCAATTGGTAACCTATCGATCACTCTTCAGCTACTTTTATTGGGTGAAAATAACCTATCAGGAGTAGTTCCGCCTATGGGGAACCTTCATAGCTTATTTGCACTATCAGTTGGTGAAAACAATCTGGGTGGTTCAATTGGAGATTGGGTTGGAAAGCTCCAAAACCTACAAGGTCTTTATCTTGCAGGAAACAACTTTACTGGGCTAATTCCATCCTCCATTGGCAACCTCAGTGGGTTGACAATGCTCATTCTTGATAGAAATAAATTCGAAGGTTCCATACCATCTAGCATCGGAAACATTTCACAGCTCTCAATCTTGAAACTTAACCACAACAACCTCCAAGGTAATATACCTATAGGGATTGGCAATCTTAAACAGCTCACCCAACTAACACTTTCATCAAACAAGCTCACTGGGGAAATTCCTGATTCATTGGGACCATGTCAAATCTTAGAAATCATTCAGATGGACAAAAATTTTCTCGTGGGAGACATTCCAACATCACTGGGAGATATAAAGAGTTTACTCTTGCTCAATTTTTCTCATAACAATTTGTCGGGTAGTATCCCAATAGCTCTAAGTAATCTACCTATGCTTGATAAGCTGGACCTTTCATTCAATAATCTCAAAGGAGAAATACCAAGATACGGAATATTTGCAAATGCAACAGCTGTTTCACTCTATAGCAATCAGGAACTCTGTGGGGGAGTGGACAATCTCCATATGCCCCCGTGCCCAACTATTCCTCATAGATCTGAAATACAGTATTACTTGGTCAGAGTACTTATTCTGATGTCTAGCTTCATGTCACTCACACTATTGGTCTACTTATTACTTGTGAAGAAGGCACAAAGAAGAAATGAGCCACTCACTTCTTTTGGCGAGGGTTTTCTTAAAGTTTCTTATAACGATCTAGCTCAAGCCACAATGAACTTCTCAGAATCTAACCTTGCCGGGAGAGGAAGCTATGGTTCAGTCTATAGAGGAAAGCTAGAGGAACAGAAGTTGGAAGTGGCAGTGAAGGTCTTCAACCTTGAGATGCAAGGTGCAGAGAGAAGCTTCTTGTTAGAATGTGAAGTGTTGAGAAGCATTCAGCATCGAAATCTTCTTCCCATCATAACTGCATGCTCGATGGAGGACAACAATAGAGATGATTTTAAAGCTCTAGTTTATAAGTTCATGCCTAACGGGAATTTAGACACATGGCTGCACCACAAGGGAGAGGGAACAGCTAGAAAAATATTAGGCTTGATTCAAAGAATAGGCATAGCCCTTGACGTAGCCAATGCCCTGGACTATCTGCACTTCGACTGTGGAAGGCCCATTGTGCACTGTGACTTGAAGCCTAGCAACATCCTTCTGGATGATGATATGACCGCTCTTTTGGGAGATTTTGGCATCGCAAGGTTTTATGTCAATTCTTGGGCAGCATCAATAGCCTCAATTAGTTTAATCGGTGCTAAAGGGACTATAGGATATATTGCTCCAGGTACGCCTACTAATACTTTTAAATTTTTAGATAACATTACTGTTTTTATGAACACTAATATGCCCATTACTCTTCCTTTAACATAGATATGTGTGTGTGTGTGTGTGAAGTTGTAAAATTTAGTGATACTTATGAGAAACCAATTTAGTGGTGTGTATATACAAAATATTTTCTTTTATATAAGATAGTACTTATTCAGAAATGTAACTTGCACGAATTATGCATTCATTTTAGAGTACGCGAGAGGTGGCCACGCATCGACTTCTGGGGATGTTTATAGTTTTGGAATAGTTCTGCTGGAGATGTTGGTAGGCAAAAGGCCAACAGATGCTCTGTTCAAGGATGGACTCGATATCATCAGCTTTGTGGAGAGCAACTTCCCACACCAAATATTTCGAGTCCTTGATCCTTATCTTATTGAAGAACTGGAGGATTTTGTTCATGGAAAGATTGTACCTAGAAATGCAGTCAACCAATGCGTGGTGTCTCTGCTGCAGGTTGCTCTTTCTTGTACATGTCCACTGCCAAGTGAGAGAATGAACATGAAACAAATAGCCACACAGATGCAAGCAATCAAGGCCCGGTTTGTTTCGGTTTATTGGTTTAAAGTATAAATAAACAGTCAATTTATTAGACTAACTTATTATAATCTGTAATCTAATAAGTTGGTGGAAGACAAATTTTCATAGTTTTTTCATATTTCACAATAGCTTTTTCACAATCTACAGCTCAATCGAACATGCTCTCAAACATGTTTATCTAAACTGAAGGCACAATCAGATAAGCTAAGCAGCTAGCATTCCACTTCACGTAAAAAAACAAAAGCATATCTCTGCCTCCATTTTTTTTTCATCTGTTTCAAACGGTGATCAGACCAAATTCAATGAATCTGTGGTAGTACCTAGATCTCAGTCAATACAATCTTGCAGGCCCCAACATCTGTGACTTCAAACTCACAACCAGTTTTGTTTCTCCGGTAACCTGGTAGTATATGATTTTGCATGCTTCCTTTCAAGCGAGCAGGAGTAATTGCTACTTCTGGCAACGATGATACTGTTGGCAAGAAAAAAGGAGCAATATTTTTCATTCAATATAAGTTCGTCTCAGTTCTGCTGAACTGCACAGTTACCGTGATTTGATCAAATATAATGACGCAAAAGTTTACAA
>KE372982.1:134951-155120 GCA_000418225.1 Zizania latifolia | reverse complement strand
TGCCGACATCACCGCCGCCTCGCCGTCCGTGCCGCCCAATCACACGTCGACAGCGCCCTTCGGCCGTTATAACCGCCTTGCCACCCTCGAGCCCCGTGCCCACCAGCTCAGCCCCGCGCCGCTCCCCGCCACACATGTCCCATTGCTGAGCCGACCCCCTCTCTCCGCCGATCCACCTACAATAGCTCCTAGGACCCCATTTCTTACGCACGCACTCCCGTACACTCCACTCTCCTCCACCTGAACTTCGCTAGAGCCCCCGAGCCAAGGACCGCCCAGAGTCCACCGGATCCATGTGCCGCTGCCCTCAGGAAGCCTCGATTTCTCCCTCCCTACTGTTCCATGGCCTGAATCCTTGGACGGAACGTGACCCCGATGCCTCCATTTACTCGTTTGTGCAGCCCCGGCCACCGGATTCCACCGCCACCGAGAAACCCCAAAATTCCCCATCGATCGCCACTCACCGTCGACCCCTGCTCAAGGTAACCCCATTCTTCGATTCCTCTTTACAGTAGCACCGCCTTAGTTCCTTGTTCATGTTCCTAGCGTTGGTTAAGGTTGTAGGCCATCGTAGCTCACCGGCGATGTGCTCCCCCTTTTCACCATTCGGGTCACCGTCGCCAGCCCAATAGGGACACCTGCGAGCTCATCGGTGAATACCAGTGGTTTCGTAGTACCTCGTAAATGGTTATTTCAAACCCCGATTGTCGATCAGAGCTTCGCCGTCGCCATTGGCACAGCCAACCCGAGCCGCCATTCTCGCAACCATAAGCTTAAACCGTAGCCCTAATCCCAAATCCCACCGTTGGATAGATTCATCTAGCTCTATTATAGCCCCCTGTGAAATTTCATGCCGATCGGTGCTTCAAGGAGTGAGATCGGTGACAGAGAAATTTTGGCTATTCACTGCTTCTTCCTCCTCCCGCCACACGCACCGGTGCTCTGCTCCACGTCTCTGACCAGGCGGGCCCGCTCGTCAGCCGCGTTGTGCGCTAGCCCACCGACCACGGGTAAAGCGTACACCTTCAGCTAAAGTCCAATTTGTTCGAACAGCTATGTCCACGGTCACGGGCGCGTGCATTGATGATTTGCCCATGCGTAGTGTTTGGGATGATCTTTCGCAAGTGAATACCTTGATGGGATGGGAAGCGTTACCAGAGTACGCCTTCGTGGTGTACGGCCAGCCTTAGTGGTCGGCAACGAGCCTGTGTGGTTCAGGAAGTCAAAAGGTTTTATAGAGAGAGGGTAAGGAATCAACCCTAGGTAGAGAGATAAAACATTTTAAATAAGATGATAGTTTAAAAGATTAAGAAAAGAAGAGAAAAATGTAAGAGGAATGTGTGGAAGGATGTATTATGGAAAGATGATTGGTGAATTGAGAAATTTGAAGGATTATTATGGAAAAAGGACTGGCGATGGATCGAGCCGGGAAGTTTGAAAAGAAGAAAGGTGTTTCTTTAAAAATACCGGGTTCGCCCAAAAAAGTTGATCAACATATTTTACTTTGCTTTAATGTTTCGATTGAGGTTGGAACCTCGATCAAAAAGGGTACACTTAGAAATTTTACCATGCATGCTTGTTTAAGTTAAACCATAAGCCATCCTTGTTCCCGAATGCATCTATATTAAATTCTGGGACTTGTTGAGTACCTTCTATACTCATCCCCCCCTCACCACCTCCAGAATATGAAGATCCTGAAGAGGAGAACTACGTCGCTGCTATGGGAGAAGGAGTTGAAGAAGAAGAGTACCGTGAAGAGTAGGGTTCTAGTCCTAGTTCCTAACTAGGGGTAGTAGTGATGTTTGGAATAAACGATGTTGGCTTCCGCTATTGAACATTGATGTAATGACTAATTGCCGTGAGGTATGCCTCTTACGGCGTTTGTAATAAATCTCGATAATATATGTCGCCATGAGCTACCGACAAATTGATGAAATGTCAGAAATGATACGGAATCATTTGTAGAGTGACCCTTCACCTCGTATTAGCCCAGTCTGTACGGGGTGGGGCATCACAGGGTGGTATCAGAGCAAAGTTGGTCTTAGGATGTGAACCCCAAGACCATTGCAAATTAAATTGTTATAAACATATTTACAAAATATCTTTAATTCCTTGGTTGTTTGTTGGTTACTCACTCGTTTCTTTTTAAATCTTTTGTAGATGTCGACCAGACCTATTCACTTCACGCAAGGCTAGGGTTTCGACGGATTTGTGCACATTCTCCGAGAGCTAGCCGAGTACCTTGGGTTTGCCACTCCTGATTACGCTGGTTTTTCTTATTCCAACCCCCGTACCCTTGCCATGTGACCGTATCCCTGTTCCCACTGACCCTCGAGGTAGAGAGCCTTAGTGTCTCCATCACTCGTCCTACTTATGTGCTAGCCATGTAGGATGTTGCTTACTCAGCTATAGGTTGCCTTAGGTAGATCTACCACGACTACCTCAGTGCTAGCCGGTTCCGCCCTCTCCCTACCCTAGAGTACACCACTAGCACCTTCACCCATCCTTGCACCTGCTTAGACGGGCACCCTCTGTTGGGTTATGGGGAGGCTACGCTAGCGTTTAATTTCAAAATTTTACCTCGTTAGTAATGGGATCGTGGATCGTTACTCAAGCCACGAGGCGTGCTCGGGCAGCGGAAGTAGAGTCAATGAAGCGCATCCTCGAGCTACTCCTCCCGGCTCCGATTGCGGAGACGTACGGAATCGCACTCATCTTCTCCAGCTCATCAGGTGTCGAAGGACACTGACTCTTGCTGAGAGAAATACCATGTGACATTGGCAGAAAACCTTTCTTGGAGTTCTACATATTGAACCGTTTTAATACTTTGTCAATGTGCATGCTTTGGCTTAATCCAATTAGCCTTCTCGACCTATCTCTATAGATCTTTATGCCCAAAATATATTCTGCCTCTCCAAGATCTTTCATTGAGAAACTTTTTCTCAATGAAGACTTGATAGCATCTAGCATAGGAATATCATTTCCGATCAACAATATGTCATCTACATATAAGACCAGAAACACAAATGAGCTCTCACTAGCCTTCTTGTAAACACAAGGCTCTTCTTCGTTCTTGATAAAGCCAAACCCTTTGACCACCTCATCAAAACGAAGGTTTCAACTCTGAGAAGCCTGCTTCAGCCCATAAATGGACCTTTGCAGCTTGCAAACTTTTTCAGCATTCTCTAGATCATCAAGACCTTCAAGCCGTGTCATGTACACATCCTCACTTAGGTTTCCATTAAGGAAAGCCGTCTTGACATCCATTTTCCATATCTCATAGTCGTAAAATGCGGCAATTGCTACGATGATCCGGATAGACTTTAGCATAGCGACGGGCGAAAACGTTTCATCATAATCAACACCTTGAATCTGCCTGAAACCTTTCGCCACCAATCGTGCCTTATAGATGTGAATATTTCCATCAACGTCTATCTTTTTTCTTAAAAATTCATTTACACTCGATAGTTTTTACACCATCAGGTGGATCGACCAAGTTCCAAACTTGATTCTATCGCATGGATTCTAACTCGGATCTTATGGCTCCAAGTCATTTCTCAGAGTCTGGTCTCATCACCGCTTCCGAATAAGTCTTAGGTTCATCATTGTCCAACAATAATATGTCACGCTGCCTAGTGGTTAAAAACGCAAACTGCTCGGGTGCACGACTCAATCTCTCCAACCGACGTGGGGCTGATGTCTCGACAACAGGCTCTGCAACATCTTGCATATCAAGTTATGGTTCAGTAGGAGCTGAAACACTTTCTAGTGGTTCTTGAACCTCTTCGAGTCGCACTATGCTCCCACTAACCCCTTTCGAGAGAAACTCTTTCTCTAGAAAAACACCATTCCGGGCGACAAACACTTTGCCTTCTTCCCGGTTATAAAAGTAATATCCTTTGGTTTCCCTAGGATATCCCACAAAGAAGCATTTATCAGATTTGGGAGTGAGCTTATCAAACGTCAAACGCTTTACATAGGCCTCACAATCTCATATCTTTAGAAAAGACAACCCGAGATGCTTTCTAGTCTATATCTCATATGGTGTCCTCTCTATAGATTTAGATGGAACTTTGTTTAGTGTGAAAGCAGCAGTTTCTAAAGCGAATCCCTAGAAAGACAATGAAAGATCAGTTTGACTCATCATCGACCAGACCATATCTAACAAGGTTCGGTTCCTCCGCTCGGACACCCCATTCCACTGAGGTGTATCAGGTGGAGTCAGCTATAGAACAATTCCACACTGCTTCAGATGATCATTAAACTCATGGCTCAAATATTCACCTCCACGATCAGATCGTAGAAATTTGATTGTCTTGCCTGTATGATTTTGTACCTCATTCTGGAATTCCTTGAACTTTTCAAAGGATTCCGACTTATGCCTCATCAAGTAGACGTAACAATATCTACTAAAGTCATCGGTAAAAGTTATGAAATACTGAAATCCACCACTGGCTATATAACTTATTGGTCCACATACATCAGTATGTACAATGGCCAATAGCTCATTTGCCCTTTCACTCTGACCAGTGAAAGGTGTCTTAGTCATCTTGCCAAGCAAACAAGACTCACATGTGTCAAATGATTCAAAATCAAATGACTCTAAAAACCCATCTCTATGGAGCTTCTGCATGCGCTTCTCATTTATATGACCCAAACGACAATGCTAGACATAGGTGGGATTCAAATCATTGAGTCGAGGTTTCTTCGTATTAATGTTATAGATATGCGTATTCTCAAGATTCAGAATATATAAACCATTCAACAATGGACAAACACCATAGAGCATACCATTCAAAAATATCGAATAACACTTGTTCTTTATTACGAATTCAAAACCGTCTTCCTCTAAACATGACGAAGAGATAATGTTTCTGTCCAAGACGAGAATGAAATAGCAATTATTCAGTTCCAAAATTAATCCTGAGGGTAGCGACAAAGAATAAACGCCGACGGCTAGCGCAGCAACTTTTGCACCATTGCCGACGCGAACATCCAATTCGCCTCTTGCGCACTTTCTAGTCCTTTTCACCCCCTGCAACGATTTGCAATTGTGAATCATTGATCCGGTATCAAATACCCATGAATCACTTGGACGAGTAGCAAGATAAATTTCAATAACATTTATACCTGAAGCGGAAGTCATACTTCCCTTCTTTTTCTTTTGTTCTTCCAAGTACAACTTGCAATTCCTCCGTCAATGGCCAGGCTTATGGCAGTGGTGACAAGTGTCAGAGATGGCAAGGCCCGACTTGGACTTTCCAGTCGAGTTAGACTTAGAACTCGAGATCGCATCTAGAGCTTTAGCCTTTCTCTTACGCTTTCTCTTCTTATTTTCCTTTTGAACCATCATCACATGACTAGAATTTTTCTTAAGGCTTTTCTTAGCTGTCTTGAGCATCCCATACAATTCAGCCAAACTCTTCTGCATGCCATTCATATGAAAATTCATATGAAGCTCGCAATGAGCGACTGCGGAATTATATCTGTGGCCAAATCTTTATCAAGAGCAGACCCAAGTTTTTCTAGGTTCTTAATGTAACCAATCATCTTGGTCACACGAGGACTCACTGGACTGCCTTTTGCCAACCTGCCCGCAAACAAGGACTTTGAGATATTATACCTCTCAATCCGTTCTTGGTTCTCAAATATGCCTTTGGATCCCACGATTATATCGTAGGTATCCCTGTCCTCATATTGCTTCTAAAGCTCAGAGGACATGCAGGCAAGCATGAGACAGCTAACATCAACTGAATCACTGGCATGCTTCTCATAAGCCCGCCTATCAGCAAGTGGTGTATCATCCGTTGGTTCATCAGGGTGGGATTCCTCTAGAACATAATCATTTTTCTCCTTCTTGAGAACAATTCTCAAGTTTCTATACCAGTCAATAAAATTTATTCCGGACAATTTCTCCCTCTCTAGGATAGATCGCAGATTAAAAACAGAAGTGTTCTTTGCAGTAGGTGCCATGATCTACAACAAAATGCAAGGTTCGGCACTATGCTATGTTAATCTTCTATCAAATAAAAGATGTACCACAATATATAAAATGATCGCTTTTCCTCTAACGACACATTGTGGGACAAGATCCATATTTATCTAACTCCTAGTGAGCTTTGGCATCACTGCTAGAAGATTAATGACATAGGTAAGCAACACTTGCTAATCACATCATATGTGACTCTTGTTTGCTGTGATAGCATCCAATGCCCGACTCCCAACTCCATGCCCCAAAGCCCAAAACCGTTTTGATAGCTTTGTTAAGCAAACCAATACTATGCATGTGGTGTCCGACATCCATCCTAACTGGTCAAGATAAAAGATGGCACCCTGCTTTGGCAGACCCACCATCGATGATCGAGAACCTTGGTAGGTGCAGCTATTGGAAAGAGCATCAATACTTAATTTTCTAAGTAAAACTATTCTAACATGGTAACGATGCCTACCGCACAAGGAGCATGAAAGAATAATATGACAGGAACATAAGTAAATATCACAGGCAATCATATTAACTGTGACATAGTATGGCCATTTTTTCACATGGTGATCTCCATCTCCATGGTTCCTGTCCGTCGGGTCATCACGCTTCAGGCCTTCATGAACTTGTATCAGTCTATTACACCTAATAGCACTATACTAATTACATGAGGAGAAGCATCACATAACGACGTGTAGGTCGTACAACATTTGAACAGCCTTGGGCTACAATTAACCATGACACGTAGGCCATGAAAATTACATACTTGTATCTTATACATTTGCAAGGCCATACCAGTCACAACATTTCCTGCAAAAATGAGTTAGGCGGAATCTAGACGTGACTGAACCAAGACCCGGAACTTCCAGTCGAAGGGCCCGGAACTTTCGACTCAAGGCTAGAACTTCCGAAATCAACCTTCTGACTCGAATTTATTTTGGCTCGGAACTTCCGAGTCACACCTGGAACTTCCGAAAATAACCTTCTGACTCAGAATTTATTTCTGTCCAGAACTTCCGGTCCAACCGGAACTTCCGAAAATAACATTATGTGTTGAAAATTATTTCAGCCCGGAACATCCGGGTCACACCCGGAACTTTCGAAAATCCGACGACAAAAACAATAGATCCAATCTATTTCCATCACATATCACCTATATGTGATCGATCCAGATTGAACACTACGCACGTAGGCTTTGATACCACTGTTGGGTTATGAGGAGGCTACGCTAGCGCTTAATTTTAAAAATTTACCCCGTTAGCCCAGGAACCATGCGTGTAATGGGATTGTGGATCGTTACCTCAAGCCACGAGGCACGCTTAGGCAGCGGAAGTAGAGTCGATGAAGCGCGTCCTCGAGCTGCTCCTCCCGGCTCCGTCCGTTCGTCTGCTGTGAAGTCGACGTAGCCCGACGATCTCCACGGGAGAAGATCAGCACCGATGTAGCAGCGGTGCCTCTACGGTACCCACAGGTACAGGGACGGGATCATCTCTCACCGATATGCTAGTACCGCGTGGGAGATTAGGGGAGAGATCGCTACAACCGGTGTAGCTAGAAGAGAGATGACGGCTAGGGTTTGGTCAAACCAATATCAAGCAGCAGCATTTGCGTGCTAGCCCCTCCTCTCTTTATGTAGTGCCCTGTCACGGGCCTTTAATCTGTATTAAAGCCCAACAGATCTAATCTATTCGCCTGGACCAAAACTTTTGGTTCTAACCGGAACTTTCAAAAATAACCTTCTGTATCGAATTTATTTCAACCCGGAACTTCTGGTCTAACCGGAACTTCCGGTTCGTCCAGGCAGGCCCGGAACTTCCGGTCCAACCGAAACTTCCGGCTCCTCCAGAAACCAAAACTGGGGCTGGCCTGGAACTTCCGGTTATAACCGGAACTTCCAGATGCTCCAGAACCCAGAACTTTTGGCCCTAGGCTAGAACTTTCAGTTCCCCCAGAATTCTCTTGGGCACAATTCTATCAACCTCTTTGGACATCCTCGCCAGACTTAGCCGCGCTCAGGACCGTATGTACCAGGGTCTCCTGGACGCATACGTCACCCTTGAGCTCGAGGCCGCTCATCTTAGGACTTTACTCTACCCATCCATTCCCATAGCACCCCTAGCTCCCATAGTTCCACTAGTACCAGTGATACCCATAGTACCGGTTCCACCAATCCCAGCTGTTGTGCTCCCCACCACCACCATACCCACTGCCCCTATTGCACCTGTTCCTTCACCACTTCCCACAGCTGTTCCCCCTTCTGATAGATCCGCACCACCTCACCCTGTTTCTCTGCAGCCTGACCCCCTCATTGATGCCGACACCGATTATACCCCCTAGTCACCCACCCCACCTACCCATCATGAGTTGCCCTCCGTGGTCAAGTATCGCACTAGATCCATCCATCTCCCGCAAACCTCACTCGCCAGGCCATCTTCCCCATATTCACCCACTCGCCACTACCGAAACATTCCTTCGAGCTCCACTGTGCCCTACACTAAGACCGGCACCCGTTCCCCGGACTACACCCCAGGACCCTTAGCCTCCCCTATAGCAGCACCAAATGATTCATACCTATTTTAGGATCTTATCCTTGAGTCATCTCTATCGCATGCCCTCGTCATTCAGCCAGATTCCACCATCGGGATCGCCATACCAGTTTCGCACCCACCTCTGTCTCCAGAGGCAGTTCCGGCACCAGCACCGACTTCAGTAGTGACTGCTCTGACTGAGGTGATCTACATTAGCGATGACAATGAGATGCTCATCACCGATAGCCTAGCTTGTGATGACAGCGACATAGATCTTGACGACTTTCTAGCAGAGGAGGAGCCCGAGCAGGAGTCCGAGGAGGAGCTAGAGCAGGAGTCTGAGGAGGAGGATCTCGAGGAGAGAGAGTACTACGCCGACGATGAGGAGTAGTATCTAGTATCAGCTGATTAGTAGAAGTAGTATTGATGTATTAGGCCAGATAACCAGTTGGATAGTGTTGATGGTAGATGGATAGCCGTTGTGTCATGATTGACCTTTTGAATGTACTTTTGTGATTGGTGCCATCCATGGACGTTGTATTTGGACACCACCCTCTTTATGTATGTGTGTATACTACTATGTTTAAAACCCCTATTTATGTTGTTTTCTTGTCATGGTTGTGCCTGTACCCTTATCTAGATGGCTAGAGGTCATCGTCCAGCTCGTGCACTTGCTCGTTACGGATATGAAGAGCTGAATCAGGATCAGCAAGAGCACCAGCCCAAAGATGAGGCCTCACAACAAAGAGCACCGCAAGAGCAACAGCTAGAGCAACCACGGGAGGACTTATCGCCCCCTCCTATCAACATAGCCCAGTTAATGGCCGTCCAAACTCAAGTCCTTCAGGGACTAGCTCAGAATTTTGCCTTCATGCAGCAACATATGGTGCCCCTCCCGCTCAACACCATGGTCGCCCCAAGCTCACTGAATTTCTCTGCTCCCGCCCACCTGAATTCTCTCAAGTAACTGAGCTAGTTGAAGTTGATGATTGGCTTAAAGATATGGAGTGAAAATTAGAGCTCGTGCAGTGCAGTCCGGTGGAAAAGGTTCTGTTTGCAACTCATCAGTTACGTGGGCCTGCTGCTAATTGGTGGGATAATTACCAAGCAGCCCATGCTAACCCTGCAAACATAGAATGGACGGAATTTGCCGAAGCCTTCCGAGCAACCTATG
The DNA here is from genome assembly GCA_000418225.1 of Zizania latifolia. Lineage (NCBI taxonomy): Eukaryota > Viridiplantae > Streptophyta > Magnoliopsida > Poales > Poaceae > Zizania > Zizania latifolia. The sequence goes on along the minus strand of KE372982.1, from coordinate 145,438 downwards.
TACCAGACAGTCTGATAGACCTTAAGAGGGCTGAGTTCGACAGACTTCGCCAAGGAAGAGACACTCTCATGGAGTACCTCAGCCATTTTAACAAGCTTGCAAGGTATGCCCCGGATGAGATAGAAACTAACAAGAAGAAGATCAGAAGGTTTCTAAAGGGAATCGATACCGGTCTAAAAGTTCAACTTGTAGGCCTCGATTTCCTTAACTTTCAAGCCCTTGTTAACAAGGCGCTTCTCATTGAAAATGCTCGCAAAGAGGCTGATGACCACCATAAATGGAAGAGCATGCAGCAAGGAGGTTCATCTCGAAGCACTCCCCGTCCATGTCCTAACCAGAACCCTCAAGCATCCACCCATTCACCTTGCCCTAGCCTCTTTCACAACTCTGCCTACTGCCCTACTACACCTGCTTACCGTCCACCAGCACCCCACTTCAACCAAAACACCCCACCTCATCCAACCAATAGTCACCAAGGAGGTAATTCCACCTCATTCGCCACGCCTGCCAAAAACACTAGTCTTCTAGCCAGTATCCAATGTTACACCTGCCACCAGTATGGCCACATCTTGCGCAACTGCCCATAGGCAGTTGGGAATACAGCTCTAGCACGCTCCAATGTGAGTACTGCTCGTACTCCGCCGGCAGGGCAAGCAAGAGCAGCTCTAGTCGTCAGTGCTCAGGCCTCCCGCGCCACCAACTTTAGAAGAGGACGTGTCAATCATATGCAAGCAGAAACAGCTCAGGCAGCACCGAAAGTAGTGATGGGTACGTTCCTCTTAAATCTTACCCCCGCTACCATATTGTTTGATTCAGGTGCTTCACATTCATTTATTTCAGAAAGAATCGTGGGTAGAAATAAATAGGAAACCCATACACTAAAACCACCAATGAGAATCCACTCACCAGGAGGTGAAATTTGTGCCAATGTCCAAACTTGTCATTGGAATTTTAGGGAGTCACCTTCCTGGTTAACCCTATCATGCTTTCCACACAAAATTTAGATTTAATTCTTGGCATGATGTGGTTGTCTAAGCACCAAGGTCGTATAAACTGTGCCAATAGAACAGTGACCCTAGTAGGTCCAAATGGTGAAGATGTGACCCACACTATAGGTAGGACATCAACAAGGAGATTATCGGGCACTAAATGAAGTGACCATAAAGAATAAGTACCCGCTTCCACAAATTGATGATCTCTTTGATCAACCAGCAGGAGCTAAAGTATTCTCCAAAATAGATCTCAGATCCGGATACCATCAACTGAAGATTAGACCTCAAGACATCCCAAAGACCGCCTTTTCAACCCGTTATGGCCTGTATGAGTATATTATCATGTCATTTGGACTAACCAATGCTCCCGCCTTCTTCATGACATTAATGAATAAAGTATTTATGGAATACCTAGATAAATTTGTTGTGGTGTTCATAGACGACATTTTAATATACTCCAAGAGCCCCCATGAGCATGCCAACCATCTCAGAGCAGTATTAGGTAAATTAAAGGAACATCGGTTGTATGCCAAGTTCTCTAAGTGTGAGTTCTGGTTAGATCGAATTGCATTTCTAGGTCATGTGATAACCTCTGAAGGAGTAGAAGTTGATCCTAAAAAGATAGAAGCCGTGGTAACATGGCAAGCTCCAACCAATGTCACCGAGATTCGGAGTTTCTTAGGACTTGCCGGTTATTACCACAGGTTCATAGAAGGGTTCTCCAAGATTGCTAAGCCAATGATAGAATTGCTTAAGAAGGAGAAGAAGTTTGAATGGACACCCGTCTATGAAAGGAGTTTTCAAGAACTAAAGATGAAACTCACTACAGCCCCAGTGCTAGTGCTACCTGATATAAGGAAAGATTTTGAGATCTATTGTGACACATCAAGAAGAGGCTTAGGTTGCGTTTTGATGCAGGACCGTAAGGTAGTTGCCTATGCCTCTAGGCAGTTAAAGCCTCACGAGCAGAACTACCCTACCCATGATCTGGAATTAGCTGCCGTATGTAGTACATGCTCTGAAGATTTAGAGACACTATCTCTTAGGTAACAGATGTGAAATATATACGGATCATAAAAGTTTAAAGTATATATTCACCCAGACTGAGTTAAATCTGAGGCAAAGAAGATGGCTTGAGTTGATAAAAGACTACGATGTAGGCATCCATTACCATCCTTGTAAAGCCAATGTAGTCGCAGACGCCTTAAGCCAAAGAGCTTATTGTAACTAGATATCCATACCAGTCAACCAAGACCAACTCTGCAGAGACTTCGAGAAGTTTCACCTCGCCTTAGTACCACCTAGTACCTTGGCAACCCTAGAAGTGCAACCCACCTTGGAATCTCAGATCCACCAAGCTCAAGAAGAAGATGAAGAGATAAAACAATTAAAGGGAAGGCTAAGCCAGGGAAAGGATTCAGCATTCAGAATTGATGAACAGGGCACTCTATGGATCGATCACAGGATCTGTGTCCTAAACAAAGGAAACATTAGGGAGTTAATCCTGAAGAAAGCTCATGATTCAACTTATTCCATTCATCCCGGAGGAACTAAGATGTATCAGGACTTAAAACAAAACTTTTGGTGGTCTGGAATGAAAAGAGATGTCACCGAGTACATCGCCGAACCTACATGGGAAAAAGAAGAGCACTTGCAGGCAGCTTATCCTGAGTTCTTTCAAGCAAAATCTCATGACAAGATTTCTTTAAGGGGGTAGGTTTGTCAAACACGTGCCGTGCCATGCTCACGTCGCGCCCACGCCATGCCGCCGCCACGCTGCTCGCCACGCTCGCTCACCGCGCCTGCCCCTGGACCACGCCCGTTCCATGCCCACGCCGCGCCCGTACCGCGTTGCATGCCGCGTCAACCTATTGCACCGATCCACGTGCCCCACCTCGGTCCCACCGCTAGTTCACGCCGCCGTCATGTCCCCCGCCGTACCCACGTGCCATCAGCCCCATCATCGCATCGGCCACGCATCGCTCGCCCCTTCACCGCCGCTCGGATGTTCCGTCTCTAGCCGAGCGCACCGACGCCGCCATCATCGTCCCGCCGCTACCCGTGCGCATGCGCCGAAGTCACCACTGCATCGTCGTCCATGCCACCTAATCATGCGTCGACAGTGCTCTTCAGTCGTTATAACTACCTCGCCACCCTTGAGCCCCGTGCCCGCCAGCTCAGCCTCGCGCCGCTCCCCGCCACGCATGTCCCATCATCGAGCCGACCACCTCTCTCTGCCGATCTGCCAACAATAGCTCCTAGGACCCCATTTCTTGCGCACGCACTCCCGTACACTCCACTCTCCTCTACCCGAACTCTGCTGGAGCCCCCGAGCCAAGGACCCCCTAGAGTCCGCTGGATTCGTGCGCCGCCGCCCTCGGTAAGCCTTGATTTCTCCCTCCCTACTGTTCCATTGCCCAAATCCTTGGTCGGAACATGACCCCGACACCTCCATTTACTCGTTTGTGCAGCTCCGGCCATCGGATTCCACCGCCATCAAGAAACCCCAAAATTCCCCATCGATCGCCACCCGCCGTCGACCCCTGCTCAAGGTAGCCCCATTCTTCATTTCCTCTTTACAGTAGCACTGCCTTAGTTCCTTGTTCATGTTCCTAGCGTTGGTTAAGGCCGTAGGCCATCGTAGCTCGCCGGTGACATGCTCCCCCTTTGCACCATTTGGGTCACTGTCGCCAGCCCAATAAGGACACCCGCAAGCTCATCGGTGAATACTAGTGGTCTCGTAGTACCTCGTAGATGGCTATTTCGAACCCCGATTGTCGATCGGAGCTCCGCCGTGGCCATTGGCACCGCCAACCCGAGCCGCAATTCTCACAGCAGTAAGCTTAAACCATAGCCCTAATCCCAAATCCCGTCACTAGATAGATTCATCTAGCTCTATTATAGCCCCCTATGAAATTTCGTGTCGATTGGTGCTTCATGGAGTGAGATCGGTGACGGAGAAATTTTGGCCGTTCATTACTTCTTCCTCTTCCCGCCACGCGCACCGGTGCTTTGCTCCGCATTATGCTCGTTAGCCACGTTGTGCGCCAGCCCATCGAAACACCGGTGCCACTCGTCAGCCACGTGGCGCACCTGGGCCGCCGACCTCCCGGTCCCGCGTGTTAGCCCCAACCACTTGGGCTCGCGTGTCAGCCGCCGCTGCCACGCGCGCGTGCGCGTCCCCGTGTTGCGCCCCGCGTTGCGTCGGTTTGGGCCGACGATTTTGGCCCATCTGCACAGTGCAGTTTTTCTTTTTCTGAATTTTAATTCCTATCGGCCCATTTGCACAGTAACTTTTATTTATTTTCAGAAGTTATTAAAGCTTTAGAAAATTGTAGAAAATTCATTTTAAATCCGATTAACCCTGTTTAAATTTCTAAAAATTTCTAAAAGTCTAAACTTCATCTTAGGACTAGTTAAAATTATTTCCTCGATGTGTTTGAATGTTTCGCTTATGTGATGCTATTTTTATGCCACACTAGTTGGAACCAAGGACCCACAAGGCATCGACTCCGAGGATCCAGACTACTATCCGGAGCATGGCAAGTCCCCTCCTTTGATCATGTTGATCCCATATTGTTAAAATAAATTTTGATATATGCAAGATTAGGACACACGCACACATACACTTTGACTAACGACGATCGCCCGTGCAATTAAGTCGAGTGAAACCTAAAAGTTGTTGCACCTAGCCTTCCTTTGTGATGTTGTGCTTGTATGTCCTTGATAACCTTGATGATTAATACAACTTCATCCTAGTATCGTGATAGGTTGTATGTAATCAAAACATGTCTTTTTATATGTACACATTCTTTTATATACCATGATTGTGAAAAGTTGAATGATTGCGTGTGGGATGAAAAATTGGGATTTGGAAAAGTATTTCAAAAATGGTACCAAGTACCAAAGGTGTTAAAAACAAAGGAAAAGAAGGGTTGTTGGGTAAAAAAACTTGTCATGTGGGATTACTGCCTTTGTGGCCGGTCTCATATGACGCATAAGGACCGATTCCTTGGGGAACTACATCATGCACCATAATCGTGCAACCTTACGGGTATCATGGCTCTGCCCCTGGTTTAGTAATTAGTAGACTTAGGATATCCTGTACTTGCTGGGAATGAGGGATCACCAAGGTGGCTCTTGTTTAGAAAATTGCCCATGTGGCGGCCCTAAGGGGTGTTTGTGAAAAGTGAGACGGAGGTTGAGCACCTGCGGGGTTCCTAAGAAAAGGAGTCAAGGACTGTCTGTTCCTTAGTCATGGACCCGTTCTAGCGGCAATACAGTATCCTAGGTCAGCTTTGGAAAGGCCTTTTCACGAACCTCCTCTACTACCGGGGTAGTAGGAGTAAGATCATGTTGTTAGGGTAAAACGTACACCTTTAGCTAAAGTCTAATCTGTTCGAACAGCTGTGCCCACAGTCACGGACGCGTGCATTGATGATTTGCCCATGCGTAGTGTTTGGGATGATCTTTTGCAAGTAACTACCTTGATGGGATGGGAAGCGTTACCAGAGTACGCCTTCATGGTGTACGGCCAGCCTTAGTGGTCGGCAACGAGCCTGTGTGGTTCGGGAAGTCGAAAGGCTTCATAGAGCGATGGTAAGGAATCAACTCTAGGTGGAGAGATAAAACATTTTAAATAAGATGATGGTTTAAAAGATTAAGAAGAGAAGAGAAAAATGTAAGAGGAATGTGTGGAAGGATGTATTATGGAAAGATGATTGGTGAATTGAGAAATTTGAAGGATTATTATGGAAAAAGGACTGGCGATGGATCGAGCCGAGAAGTTTGAAAAGAAGAAAGGTGTTTCTTTAAAAATATCGGGTTCACCCAGAAAAGTTGATCCACATATTTTACTTTGCTTTAATGTTTCGATTGAGGTTGGAACATCGATCAAAAAGGGTACACTTAGAAATTTTACCATGCATGCTTGTTTAAGTTAAACCATAAGTCATCCTTGTTCCCGAATGCATCTATATTAAATTCTAGGACTTGTTGAGTACCTTCTATACTCATCCCCCCCTCACCACCTCCAGAATATGAAGATCCCGAAGAGGAGAACTACGTCGCTGCTATGGGAGAAGGAGTTGAAGAAGAAGAGTACCGTGAAGAGTAGGGTTCCAGTCCTAGTTCCCAACTAGGGGTAGTAGTGATGTTTGGAATAAACGATGTTGGCTTCCTCTATTGAACATTGATGTAATGATAAATTGCCGCGAGGTATGCCTCTTACGGTGTTTGTAATAAATCTCGATACTATATGTCGCCATGAGCTACCGACAAATTGATGAAATATCAGAAATGAAACAAAATCATTTGTAGAGTGACCCTTCACCTCGTATTAGCCCAGTCTGTATGGGGCGAGGCGTCACACTAGGCTCCAAGAACTACATATGGCAGGTAACTTGTTCGAAGGCCAAATCCTTGCTTCCTTAGGGAACGCTTCAGGGCTACAATTCATTGCTTCATCAGCAAACCGTTTCACGGGTCAAATTCCCGCTGATTGGGGAAAACTCTCTAGATTATCTAAACTATACTTAGGGGGAAACATGCTTGAAGCAGGGGATATCCGAATATGGTAGTTCTTTCATGATTTGAGAAATTGTAGTTCTCTAAGAGTGCTCTCTCTATCAAAATCATCTACAGGGAGTTATTCCGAATACAATGGGTAACCTACCGACCACTCTTCAGCAACTTTCATTGGGTGAAAATAACCTATCAGAAGTAGTTCTGCCCATGGGGAAATTTCGTGGCTTATTTAAACAAGCACTTGGTGGAAACAATTTGGGTGGTTTAATTGGAGATTGGATTGGAAAGTTCCAAAACCTACAAGGTCTTAATCTCGCAGGAAACAACTTTACTAGGCCAATTCCATCCTCCATTTGCAACCTCACTGGGTTGACAAAGCTCTTTCTTCATAGAAATTAATTCGAAGGTTCCATACCATCTATCATCGGAAACCTTTCAAGCTCTCAATCTTGAAGCTTAGCCACAACAACCTCCAAGGTAATATACCTATAGGGTTTGGCAATCTTAAACAGCTCACCCAACGAACACTTTCATTAAATAAGCTCACTGGGGAAATTCCTGATTCATTGGGACCATGTCAAATCTTAGAAATCATCCAAATGGACAAAAATTTTCTCATGGGAGACATTCCGACATCACTAGGCGATATAAAGAGCTTACTCTTGCTCAATTTTTCCCATAACCATTTGTCAGGTAGTATGCTAATAGCTCTAAGTAATCTACCTATACTTGATAGGCTAGACCTTTCATTCAATAATCTCACAGGAGAAATACCAATATATGGAATATTTGCAAATACAACAGTTGTTTCACTCTATGGCAATCAAGAACTCTACGGGGGAGTGGACAATCTCCATATGCCCCCGTGCCCAACTATTTCTCGTAGATCTGAAATACAGTATTACTTGATCAGAGTACTGATTCCAATGTCTGGCTTCATGTCACTCACATTATTGTTCTACTTATTACATGTGAAGAAGGCACAAAGAAGAAATGAGTCACTCACTTCTTTTGGCGAGAGTTTTCTTAAAGTTTCTTATAACGATCTAGCTCAAGCCACCATGAACTTCTCAGAATCTAACCTTGTCAAGAGAGGAAGCTACGGTTTAGTCTATAGAGGAAAGCTAAAGGAACTGAAGTTGGAAGTGGCAGTGAAGGTCTTCAACCTTAAAATGCAAGGTGCAGAGAGAAGCTTCTTGTTAGAATGTAAAGCGTTGAGAAGCATGCAGCATCGAAATCTTCTTCCCATCAAAACTACATGCTCAACGGAAGACAACAATAGAGATGATTTAAAAGCTCTAGTTTATGAGTTCATGACTAATGGGAACTTAGACATATGGCTGCACCACAAAGGGGAGGGAACAGCTAAAAAAAGATTAGGCTTGATTCAAAGAATAAGCATAGCCCTTGACATAGCCAATGCCCTGAACTATCTGCACTTCGACTGTGGAAGGCCCATTGTGCACTGTGACTTGAAGACTAGCAACATCCTTGTCGATTATGATATGACCACTCTTTTGGGAGATTTTGGCATCGCAAGGTTTTATGTTGATTCTTGGGCAGCATCAACAGTCTCAATTAGTTTAATCGGTGTTAAAGGGACTATAGGATATATTGCTCCAACTACGCCTACTAATTCTTTTAAATTTGTAGATAATAGTACTGTTTTTATGAACACTAATATGCCCATTACTCTTCCTTTAACATAGCTAGACATATATGTGAAGTTGTAAAATTTAGTGATACTTATGAGAAACCAATTTTGTGGTGTGTATATACAAAATATTTTCTTTTATATAAGATAGTACTTATTCAGAAATGTAACTTGCGCGAACGTTCATGCATTCATTTTAGAGTACGCGAGAGGTGGCCATGCTTCAACTTCTGGGGATGTTTATAGTTTTGGAATAGTTGTGCTGGAGATGTTGGTAGGCAAAAGGCCAACAGATGCTCTGTTCAAGGAAGGACTCACATCATCAGCTTTGTGGAGAGCAATTTCCCGCACCAAATATTTCGAGTCATCGATTCTTATCTTATTGAAGATCTGGAGGATTTTGCTCATGGAAAGATTGCACCTGGAAATGCAGTCAACCAATGGGTGGTATCTCTGCTGAAGGTTGCTCTTTCTTGTATGCGTCCACTGCCAAGTGCGAGAATGAACATGAAACAAGTAGCCACACAGATGAAAGCAATTAACGCCCGGTTTATTTCGGTTTAAGATTATAATAATCTAGTTTATTGGTTTAAAGTATAAATAAACAATCAGTTTATTAAACTAACTTATTATAATATATAAGCTAATAAGTTGGTGGAAGACAATTTTTTATAGTTTTTTCATAGCTCACAATATCTTTTTAGAATCTACATATCAACCAAACATGCTCTCAAACATGTTTATCTAAACTGATGGCACAATCAGATAAGCTAAGCAGCTAGCATTCCCCTTCACGTAAAAAAACAAAAGCATCTCTCTGCCTGCAAATATTTGATTTATTTTTTTGCATCTGTTTCAAACGGTGATCAGACCAAATTCAATGAATCTGTGGTAGTACCTAGATCTCAGTCAATACAATCTTGCAGGCCCCAACATCTGTGACTTCAAACTCACAACCAATTTCGTTTCTCCGGTAACCTGCTAGAACATGGCATTCTGACTCATCGTCATCTACGTCAGGGACAAGAGAAGGCAACCCTTGGGTGCCGAGAGATGGTGATTTTGAGGTGATATCATCTCATGACAACGAACAAGCAACGACCTCAATCGCCGAAGATCTTGAGACAGCTGCTGAGGAAAGGTGAGAAGTGTCAGTATGTAAATTGACCAGTCTAAGCCTTGGAGAATTCTGGTCTGGAAACTAGACTTACTCGCATTTTTGGATGTAGTGTTTGCAGATGATTCTGGTTCATTAGAACTGCTATCTTCAGATGGTGCATCAAGAACTGAGGAAGGGCTGGGTTGGTCGCGTGTACTATTTAGGACCTCATTCAGTTCTACTTTATTCAGGTTTCATTTGGACAACTCAATGATCTGAAACTTTCACATTCGCCACCATGTTATCAAACGTGGATGGAATTACTGGAACAGATGTTGATCTTGGCAACTTCGTATGTTATCAAACGTGCCATAGCCGTGGAGGACACGGCATTCGTATGTAGCGTTCTTGTCCAAATCGAATAAGTTCAGGTTTGCTTGACCCACCACGCTATCAAGGAACGAATCACGTCCACACAAACAAATTCTGGAGGCACCAAGATCGCAAAGAACCAAAACGAATTTGTGGAACGAGAATCTTGTAAGGTAAACCGTTCATGTGCTGGAGCTTGTCAGCATCAAGCCGCCGAGAGATGTCGCACATCAGCGCAAAATTTCTCTGTCCGATTCCGGCAGAAAAGTGCTATCTGATTCGAGCCTGTGCATCCTGCAACGACATTGTCCAGCTCAAACAGCGACGGCTGCCATGGGTGCCAAGGTGAAAAGGAGCAACGGATTAGTCTCGTTGACTCCGGGTCTAGGTCTACGCTAGCTGTAGCGCGCTGCGATCAAGCTAAGATGAGGCGCGACAGCTCAATTGTCTGTTTGTAACGCTGCTGTAAAACCGTTTTTAAACCCCCTGGGGCCTTCTCTGTCTGAGAATACAACTCAAAGCACACGCCCTACCGTACCACCCGGCAAAACCAAGCAGAAACGGCAGCCGTTTAGTACGCTTCGGCTGAGCAGAGGTGTGCTATTCTCTCTACAAGTTCAACCTTTTGGTCTGTTATTTACCATCAGGCTCAGGCTGAGCCATGCCTTATTCACTGAAGTTTTTACTTTAACATAGTTTAACCTTTCTATTGTAAATAGTTCATAACTGTCAGTTCAGCACATGTACTAGTTCAATAGTATTGTGATTAAGCTTGTCATAGATTGTTACAGAATGAGCACGATGCAGCTCAGCCGGTGAGCAACACACGGCAGCGATGTTTACA